>PVJC01022177.1:0-27572 GCA_004026665.1 Murina feae | reverse complement strand
ATGAACATAGGGATGCATATGTCCTTTCTGACTGGTGTTTCTGGTTTCTTAGGATATATTCCCAGAAGTGGGATCACAGGGTCAAAAGGGAGATCCATGTTTAATTTTTTGAGGAAACTCCATACTGTTCTCCACAGTGGCTGCACCAGTCTGCATTCCCACCAGCAGTGCACGAGTGTCCCTTTTTCTCCGCATCCTCAATTTGCATATTAACCTTTTATTATATAGGATAGAGGCCTGGTGCATGGTTGGGGGCTGGCTGGTTTGCCCTGAAGGGTGTCCCGGATCAAGGTGGGGGTCCCACTAGGGTGCCTGGCCAGCCTGGGTGAGTGGCTGTTTTCAGACTGGCCACAGCTCCTTCAGGGAAGAGGGTCCTGCTGGGGTGCCTGGCCATCCTGGGTGAGTAACTGATGGCTGTTTGCAGACTGGGATTTATTTATCTTCTATAATTGATACTCTGTTGTTTTAACTAGAGCCCAGGTTGGGTTGCCCCTAACAACTCAGGCTCCCAGCGCTTCCTTTAGCCCAAGCAGGTTGGAAGCAGGTATCTGGGGTTTCTTTATCTTCTATAATTGAAACTTTGTTGTCTTGAGCAGAGACCACAGCTGGCCAAGGCAGTCGGGAACCTTAGCTTCCTCCATCGCCAGGGCAAGCCTCCTGTGTGTTCCACTATCTTGGCTGGGTTAATTTGCATATAGTCACTCTGATTGGTTGGTGGGCATGGCTTAGGTGTAGCAGAGTGGCACCAATTTGCATATTACTCTTTCATTAGATTAGATGTTAAAAACTTTACATTTAAAAATGTTTATTATTTACAGCATATTAATCATAAAAGCCCCAAATAGCTCAAGTCATCCTTCTAAGTCATATTTTAAGTCAGAATATATAGGTAATGCTATCAAGATGAACAATTCCCAGTGCTTCACTATTCCCAGTGCTCACATATTGATAATCAAGGCTAGAACAATTTGATCCATAGATAATTGCTGGCAATAGAATAATTCAGTCTCATTACTGAACCACAAAGCACATCCAAATGCATTTCCATAAACATTTGGCTATGATACAAGGTGATTATAATAATGTGCCCCAGCTTTGCTCAGAACTTGAAGTGGACAAGTTGTCCCCTGGATCTGTCAGCCCAGGAATCAACAACTGGTTTTTGATAGAAAATGCTCTGGTTCACACATAAATAGTGATGTTTAGGGAGAACTTTATACTGTCAGAATGAAAGACAAGTAAGCTTTTGGTACTGGCTCCTCAAAATGTCAAGAACCAGTGTTACAAATGTACCACATTTTTTTTACATTATGTTTTTATTTTTTTTCTGCTTTTGAAAGTTGACTCATCATTAAAATATTTGAAAAACACAAACTGCATAGAAAACTAAAAACCATCCCACATCTTATCACTCAGAGAGCATCATGTAAAAATATTCTCATGTATTTCCTTTCAGACTTAAAAATCTGGGTTATTTTATAATTCTGCATGGTTTTGTAACCTGCTTTTAAAACTTATGCATTTAGATGTCATTCTATGTAAAGATAGATCTATATTTTCACCTTTAATAGCTGTGAAGTTTTTACTAGTACATCATGTCTACTGTACTTACTTGACCAAAACCAATTGTAACTATTGCTTATACTTAATTTAATGCTTACTATATGCTAACCAACTAAGGGTTTCACTTGTATTAATCCACTTGATCTTTGCAACCCTATTATTTCTCCTGTCTCTTATAGAAGAGGAAACTTGGGCCCCAAGAAGTGAAGTAATTTGTTCGATCTCTTAATATTGGACATTTTAGTGGTGATCAATGCTTTGGTCATATAAGCAATGTTGTTATGAATATCTTTGGTCATGCTCTTAAAGGATGTCTTTAGGATAAATTTCAAAAAGTAGAATTGCTGGGTACAAAGGTGTTCACATTTTTAAAGGCTTTGGTTACATACTTCCAAATATTTCCTTTAGGACTGTATGATTCCCCACATTCCTGATTCTATGTCTGAAGGACAAAAATGTATCTAAATGCTACTTTAATTTGCATGTTCACTTTTAGACATGCACCTTCATTCTTAATGGATGTTGGTAAGCATTCTTTATGTACCACTACTAATACTGTTGTTGACATGTTGCAAATACTTGTTTACACGCCGCATTTGGAAGTGCTCTATTTTTGGACATAATTTACATAATTTCAGTTCTCATGCAAGATGCTGTTTGTTCCAAATGGGACGCCACATCTAGCCGATACTCCTTACAACTTCTACATTTGTGCAGTAAACATAAATAAAATTACTAAATGAACATTTTAAGTGGTTAGGAATCACTGATCAAGTTCTAGTTCCATTTTTCAGTTTTCTCTTTCGCTCGGTTTGCGGGGGGTGGGGGGCATTCTTGGGTTATGAAACTTATTTTCCAACCAGCACAGCTGCCTAGTGACTGCACAGCTAGTCAGTACCAACCAACGCCCCACTGGAAGCGTTTTCCAGGGGTTCGGAAGCCCGGCGTTCAGGCCGACTCGGGGGGAGGTGCCAGCGAGACCTCAGCCCGCCCGGGGAGCGCCCCGACACTCCCCTCTCCAGGGACTGCAGCCCAGCCGTCCCGCTCCCGTGACTCCATCCAAGCAGGCTGGTCCCCTCGCACAGCAAATTACTCAGAGCCTCTCTACCTTCTGGACTCCGAGTGGAGGCGTTCCCATCCCCCTCCACAGGGAACTACAAAACGAGGACCAGCAACAGAAGGGGGAAAAAAGGGGTGTCGCTCCACACAAACGCGACCCTTTTTCTTTCCCAGTCCGTTCCACGCCTGGGGTTGTTAGTCGGCTTCTGCGCGCCTGGAGGACCCCGTCCCCCGCAGACTGCCAGCAAAGGCACGAGAAGAAAACGCGGGCATTATCGCCACTCTCCTGTGTGATCAATCGAAAGAGAAGTCCGGTAGAGGGTTCGCTTTGGTTGGACGTGTGTCGGAGGGGCAGTTTCTTGGGCAGGTTCTGGTCAGGCAGCGCTGAGGTCACCCCGCTTCCCGACAGGCTCCACGCGGGGGCCATTCAGGGCTCCTGAGCCGTGGCCGCCGCTGTCGCTGCCGCCGCCACTGCCGTTGCTCGGGTTCGGTGAGACGGTAGCCTGTCGCGGACCCCGTAGGGTCCGTGTCAGTGGCGGTTTTTGCCTGAGGCGTCCTCCTTCCTCCGTCGCACCCTGACTCCCGAGGTGTCGACGGGGAGTCCCTGCGGACACCTCGGCACGCAGTGGAGATGCCTCTCTTTGCCACCAATCCCTTCGATCAGGATGTTGGTAAGTGCGTCTGCCGCCCCCCGCGCGCCGCCCCCCGGGCTGCGGCCCCGCTCGGCCCGCTCTCTTCGGACGTTCTGGACCCCCGGGCCAGGCCACGCTGTCCCCCTTCCGCGAGGCTCCAAGCTCGAGAGTTCGGAGGCGGCTGCGGGCTTGGCGCATCCTCCTCGAAAGAAGATGGGACCCAGCGAGCCCGCGGAATGGGCCTTGGGCTGGGACTGCGGGTCTGGAGAGAGCTGCCCGAAGGGTTGCGGTGGGGAGAGCTCGGGGAGAACGGCTGGCGCGGCCTCGGGGGCTGGGACCGAGCTGCTGGGCGAGGGGAGCGGGGCGGGCTGCGGAGGGGGCGCCTCGCTCGGGTGGGACGGTGAGTCCTCGCCCCCAGGGGGACGCGGGCAGCGGCCGAGGCCGAGCGGAGGGCCCGGCTTCCAGGGGGCGGGGTGGGGGGGGTCCCCCCTCTGCTTCCAGGGCGAGGACCTGGACTCTGAAAACGCCCGTGCGTTTCGAATTCTAAGTGCCCCTCCCCCCGTTTGTTTTTTTCTGAATCCTCGGCGTTAGGTACTGACGGATCCCGCCGATGCAACGGGTTAGCTTCTGCTTATCTTTCTTCTTTTCTTCTGGCGTAAGGGCATTAACTGCGCGCGTTTGAGTCTGCGAGGAGAGAATCGCGGGGGGACTCGCCTGCCGTTGCTGCAGGAGGGAAATGTTGAGGACAGCGTTGAGTGCAGTTGCTTCGGTGTTTTCCTGGTGAATGGTGGGTGTCCGGGGTTGCTTTTCGAACCCTTTCCTGCCAGCCTATCACGGAAGCTTGGCGATTGGGGGTAAGGCTAGAGAAGGGGTCAGTCTTAGCGTCGCCATTTCCCAGCTTGGGGGAAATCCAGGGCAAGTCACTTTAGCTCTTTGAGCCCCCGTATCCTCATCATCTTTTTTTTTTTTTTTATTTCTTTATTGGCTTCAGAGAGGAAGGGAGAAGGAGAGAGAGATAGATACATCAATGATGGGAGAGAATCACTGATCGGCCGCCTCCAGCGCGCCCCCCACTGGGGATTGAGCCCGCAACCCAGGCATGTGCCCTTGGCCGGAATCGAACCCGGGACCCCTCATTCCGCAGGCCGACGCTCTATCCACTGAGCCAAGCCGGCCAGGGCTATCCTCATCTTTAAAGAGAGAAAAACACAGTCTCTTCATGGTTAGATTAAATAATATGTGTAAGTGCCCACTGCAGTGCCTTTATATAGTAGTCACCGAAATGATGCCCCCCCCCCCCTTTTTTGGTTTAAGTTTAAATGAATGTCCCAAATACAGAGGATGGAGCTTTAGAGTTCACCAGTAATACTTGTCAATAATTAATTGGGAAATTGCATTTAATGGAGTAAGCACTTAGCACGCGCTATTTACAGGACACTGTTCAGCGACATAAGAAATTGAGGTGCTGGTAAAACATGGTTGCTGCCCTTTAAGTATTTTTACAACTTATTACATTAATTTCTAGGGCAAATGCTTAAAGTAAAACAACTTCTTAACTGCTTCTTTCATTTCCAGTACCTTTGCCTAGTTTTTATATAATCTAGCTTCCAATTAAACAACCACTTTTATATCCTACTGACTCTTTTAATGCACATTTTCATTGCGATCAGATACATTTCTTAATGTCAAAACCTTTCTCCGTACCTACAGCAGCCAGTTCAAAGCAGGCTCCTTCTTGCCTTCATATGTTTGCGTCTTTTATTTCTTCTACCTTTCTACATGTCCTCGTGATTAAAGGCCAACTCAGGAATTGTTTCTTGATTACTCTATCCTAGGGTTTTTCAGTAGCAACAGTATGATGGTTTGGACCAGATAAATGTCGTGTGTGTGCATGTGCGCGCACATGAGTTCTATCCTGTGCAATGTAAGCATCCCTGACAAATACCAACCAGATGCCAGTGGCACTTCCTTTCCCCAGTCATGATTTAAAAGATTTCCAAAAATTGCTAAATGTCTCTCAGGCCCACAAAATAGCTCCCAGTTGAGAACTGCTCTAACTCACCATAATCTCCACTCTTTTCAAAACCCCTGCCACACCATTTATCTTTACCAAATTATTTGGCATCTTTTTTTTATGCTCCTTAATTATTTAATTACATAATAAGTGCTTAATATTTGTTGAATTGAGAATGTGTCACGTGAGCTTGCTAGATAGTAAATTTCCTGAGTATAGGAACATTGTTTTGCTCCAGAAAAGCTGATTTTTTTAAGTTAGTCAGGTTTGGGCATTTGGATCATACTCTCTTCTTGTGATCCATGTATCATGAAAAGCTATCTAAGCCCTAACCGGTGTGGCTCAGTGAATAGAGCGTCGGTCTGCAGACTCAGGGGTCCCAGGTTCGATTCCGGTCAAGGGCATGTACCTTGGTTGCAGGCACATCCCCAGTAGGGGGTGTGCAGGAGGCAGTTGATCGATGTTTCTCTCTCACTGATGTTTCTAACTCTCTATCCCTCTCCCTTCCTCTCTGTAAAAAATCAATAAAATATATTTAAAAAAAAAG
Organism: Murina feae; assembly: GCA_004026665.1. NCBI lineage: Eukaryota > Metazoa > Chordata > Mammalia > Chiroptera > Vespertilionidae > Murina > Murina feae. The sequence goes on along the minus strand of PVJC01022177.1, from coordinate 21,757 downwards.
TTACCTAAGACATGTCAGAGACTCCCAGTAAATAATCCTTGGATAGAGTCCTATAGACTCCTATGTTAAATATTTTACTAGGATCGCATGTAGAATATAGTATGTAGAATACATTTAATTGAGTATATCAGTGGTATTAAAGCCTCACTAAATCACTTGATATAATTATTTACCATTTAACATTAGTATACGTTTGTACTTAAAAATTATCTTCTACTTTATTCATAAACTGAAATGGTGAATAAGAAATTCATGAACTGATTTATGTAATATAACATTTCATATAAAGAAGCAAAATACTGGCAGTAGCTTTTACCTTGAAGAAATGTCTAGACATGTTATCAGAATGTAAGCTCCACGAGGACAGGGATTTTTGTTTGTTTTGTTCACTATGATGTTCTCAGCATGTAGTGTGTCTGATACTAATAAACATTCAATAAACAGTTATTGAATAAGTGGATCTCATTTTGGATATTTCTTGTGCAGTTCAACTCTTGAATTATAAATATAAGTCATTCCATCAAGCTTTTATTTCAAAGTCCCTAGTGACTTCCATCTTGCCAGATTCAATAGTCAACAGTCAATTCCTGGTCCGTTTTTTGTTGTTGATCTCTTAGCATTGCTCTTTGATATACTTTATTCAGTTGGTTTCCAGTACATCAAACTTTTTCTGATTTTCTGCTGTAAGTCCTTTGTAAGACTTTTTTGGCTTATCCTTTTTGTGACTTCCAAATGTTGAACTGAATCTGGAGCTCATATCTAGAACTTGTTTTAAATTTTGTTTCCTTAGAGTCTTAGGAGGCAGTTTAGCTTAGCTTTAAGAATTCAGATTCTGGAGCTACGCTGCCTGAATTCCTTTCCCAGGCTTGCTGTTTACCAATAGTGTGACTTTGGTCTACTTGCTTAGATAGATACTCTGTGCCTCAGTTTTCTTTAATATGGAATATAGCGATAGTAATAGTCTTACTCATTCCTTCATCATTACCTATTTCAGTAGATGGCATCATTGCTATTTCCTGTCACTCATCTCTATTGTCTAGGAGTCATCATTGATTCTTCATTTTTTTTCACACTCCACATCCATTCTATCAGGACAATATTTTGGCTCTATTTTAACTCTTTTTTAAAAGTTTATTTTTATTGATTTCAGAGAGGAAGAGAGAGGGAGAGAGAGAGAGAAACATCAATGATGAGAAAGAACCATTGATTGGCTGTCTCCTGCACACCCCACACTGGCGATCAAGCCCACAACCCAGGCATGTGCTCTGACTGGGAATTGAACTGTGACCTCCTGGTTCCTATGTTGATGGCTCAAACACTGAGCCACACCAGCTGGGCAACTTTTTTTTTTTTTTTTAAATCTTCACCTGAGGATGTTTTTTCTAATTGGTTGTTTTAGAGAGAAAGGGAGAGGGATGGGGGAGGGGGAGGAGGGAGAAAGAGAGAGAGAGGAAAAAACATCGGTTGCCTCTTGTACACACTCTGACCCCTAGTCTGGGTAAGTGTCCTGACCCAGAATCAAGCCCATGACCTTTTGGGGTCGAGATGATGCTCCATCCAACTGAGCCACAGTGGCCCAGGGGCTCTACTTTAAAGTGTATCCAAATCTCATCACTTCTCCTTACCTCACCACTGTTATTTTACTCCAGTCATCATGACTTCTTTCATAGACTATGGCAAAAGCTTTTTATTAGGCTTTCTTTGCTACCACTCTTACCCCATATAATCAGTTTTCATCTACAAAGTTCAGTGATCTTTAAAAAATGTCAGATAATGTCACCTGCTCAGCATTCTCCAGTAGCTTCCCATCCCACTTACAAGGAAATGCAATTCCTTACTGTGGTGCCCAGTCTGACTCCTTCCTGTTCTGATGTGATTTTGATCCCCAAACACTCACTTTCATCTAAGCCTCTTGGGTCTGAATACTCTAAGCTCATTACTGCCTTTGTATCTATCTTGTGCTGTTTGCTTTCCCAGAGATATTCTTCCCTCAGGTATTTGAAGGTCTTCAGATCACATCATTCAAGATTGTTCAAAACAGTTTCTAAGAGGTTTTCCCTAACTGCCTTCTGTAAAAAAACATCCATCTTTACCAACTCACTGTTTTCTTTTTTCATCTTCTTAGTATTTTGCAGTATTCAACTACACTGATTGATTGATTGACTGTATGGAATATAAACCCCAAAAGGATGAGAACTTTTTTTTTAACCTTCTTATTGAAGTTATTGAGGTGACATTGCTTAATAAAATTATATAGGCTTCAGTGTACAATCCTGTAGTTCATCATCTGTATATTATTTGTGTGTTCACCACCCCAAGTCAAGCCTCCTTCTATCACCATTTATTCCCCCTTTGTCCTCTTCTAAGGACTTTTCATTTCTATCCCCAGTACCTTAGGGACAGAACATAGTGAGCACTCAATAACTATTTATCATAGGTCTGCAGTCTTGTATTTCTAAGTATGTGTGTTGTTTTTTATTTAATTGGTTTTAGAGAGAGAGGAAGGGAGAGAGGGATATACATTAGAAACGTGTTTTTGATTGCATGCCCCCTGCCAGGATCAAGCTGGAAACCCTGTGCCCTGACCAGGAATCCAACTGGTAGCTTCTTGTGCATAGGTTGCTGCTCAACCACTGAGTGATACAGGCCAGGCACCAGTCTTTTTAGTGTTTTGTTATCACCTAAAAAATAAATTTATCAGAAAACTGATCTTACCTTTCCCAGTCTGGTTCTTCAGCTATTATTTAGTAATTTTATAATGTTCTAGTTACTTTGATTTGAAACCCAAGAGGCATTTTGAATCATTCCCTGCCTCTGCTAAATCATCAAGTTTTGTTTTTATAATAGTACATTTGCATTACTAGTCAGATTATTTTGGACCAGTTCCTATCCTGCAGTTGGACATATTTTTCCTTTGTTTTGCTTAGTCCACTCTGTCATAAACCACAGCCTGATTAATCTTCATAAATATTAATGTCCCATTTTCTTGCAGTATGGTGTAATGGAAAGACCTTGGGCTTTGGGTTTTTGGTTTTTTTTCTTTTTTATAATTCTTTATTGTTGACAGTATTACATATGTTCCCTTTTTCCCCCCTTACCCCCTTCAATCTCCCCACCCCCCTTGCCTGGGCCCCTGCCCCAGACCTTCAGCACCCTATTTTCTGTGTCCATGAGTTATGCATACCAGGTCTTTGGTTGATTACCTCCCTCCCACCTACGCTCCCCCACCTTCCCTCTAAGATTCTACACTCTGTTCCATGCTTCCATGTCTCTGGATCCACTCCGTTCATCAGTTTATTTTGTTACTTAGGTTCCACATGAGGGCAATCATGTGATACTTGTCTTTCTCTGACTGACTGGCTTATTTCACTTAGCATGATACTCTCCAGGTCCCTCCATGCTGTCTCAAAGAGTAAGAGATTCTTCTTTTTCACTGCTGCATCGTATTCCAGGATATATATGTACCACAGCTTAGCTGTTGTAAATTGTGCTGCTATGAACATAAGGCTGCATATATTTTTTCTGATTGGTAGTTCAAGTTTCTTAGTATACATTCCTATAAGTGGGATCACTAGGTTAAATGGCAGTTCCATATATAATTTTTTGAGGAAATTCCATACTGTTTTCCATAATGGTTGCACAGTTTGCATTCCCACCAGTAGTGTACTACGGTTCTTTTTTCTCCACATCCTCACCAGCACTTGTCATTTGTTGATCTGTTGATGGTAGCCATTCTGACAGGTGTGAGGTGATACCTCATTGTCATTTTGAATTTGTTGTTGTGTATGGTGTAAGGTGGTGGTCTAGTTTCATTTTTTTTGCACGTATCTGTCCAATTTTCCCAACACTATTTATTGAAGAGACTTTCTTCACTCCACTCTATTCTCTTGCCTTCTTTGTCAAATATTAGTTGACTGTAATGTCTTGGGTCTATTTCTGGGTTCTCTGTTCTGTTCTATCCTCTATAATATCCTCTATAATAAAAGGCTAATATGCAAATTGACTGAACTACAGAATGACCGGTCGCTATGACATGCATTGACCACCAGAGGATAGATGTTCAATGCAGGAGCTGTCCCCTGGTGGTTAGTGCACTCCCACCAGGGGAGCACCATTCAGCCAGAAGTCGGGCTCACAGCTGGTGAGCACAGCAGTGGTGGTGGGCGCCTCTGTGACAGCACTGAGGATGTCCAGCTGACGGTTTAGACCCACTCCCTGAGGGGATCGGGCCTAAGCCATCAGTTGGCCATCCCTTGAGGGCTCCTGGACTGGGTGCAGGCCAGGCTGAAGCATTCCCCCCTCCCCCCCCTCGAATGCATGAATTTTGTGCACTAGGCCTCTAGTTGATCTGTATGGCTTTGGGATTAAATTGCAGCTGAAGCATTTGCTCTTAGTAAGTGGGCAAAGTATGGACTGAGTTCATTTTCCATCTTTGTAAATAGGGATAAAAATATTTACCTCATTGAGTCGTTATGAGGAATACTTACAAAACACTGATATTCTCTTTACTGGAATTGAATATCCTTCAAATACCTAGATTCAGCATGTTCAAAATCATGCTTAAACTTTTCTTCTCTAGTTTGCTTTTCTGTTCTGATGACTGGTTTCTTAGTTTACTTAGATACATATATCAAGAATCTGCAGGTTGTTCTTGACTTCTGTAGTTGTAATTCTCTACATTCTAAACAACAAGTATACTGTGTTCTGTAGGCACACCGAATGTGCCCTCATGGATTCTGGTGTTGCTGTGTGTAATCTGTATGCTTTATCTTCCTAATAGATTGGCTTCTTTTTACCTCATCAGCCTCACCTTCCACTACTTTTCCTCAAGGTATAGTTCTTTCCTTGTTGGCTTTATAATACTGTTTTTTCAGGTATGGATCCTCTGTCCTGACAACTCTTCTCTTAATTAGTCTTTATTAGGGTTAGTTTAAGGGGCCTTTGCATGTAAAGCAGTTAGCACATTATTTGGCATATAATAATCGATGTTTACATTTTAGCTCCTCTTATAAAGTTAGGAATAATTGTGTCTGTGGATAGTATTTCGATTCTAAGGGGTGGAACCAATTGTTGTCAAAACATACTCAGGAGAAAAAAAGATACTCAGGTAAAATTAAGCATACAGATGTGTTAAAGGTCTGCTATCAACTGGGTTAAGAAATTGTCCTCATTGTTTCTTCTTTTCCTATTTTCCCTTTCCTGTAAGCTATTCTTTCTAATGCTTTTAAGTTTTCATTTCTTTTGTGACCTTCTTTTTCATTTCTCTTTTGATGCCTATTTCTTTCTGATTAGTAGAGCTTCAGATTACTTTTCTTTGTAGATAGGATTTCCAGTGGTCAGGAGGTACAGGAAATTTGATGAAACATTTTTGAAAAATTGATTTCCATTAATTCCAAAAAAGAGGACAGTTTAAGACTTGCTTTCTCCATTGATCATTTTTGAAAATCATCTAAAGCTGATTGAATGACAATCTTTTTCCTGTAAGCATTTCTCACCTCCCTAAATCTTTTGACAGTCATAAATTTTGAGAAAGTAATAAAAAGTTGCTTATCAAAAAAAAGTTCTCCAATCCATTGAGGTTATTGAAATTTAAATGATGCTGTGTATGCTATCTTCTGGGTATTGCTGGGCAAATTGATCAATCTCTTATTGAGTATTTGTGTCAGGATAATCTGAGAATGAAATGGGATCATTAAGAAGTTTTGAATTCTTTAGAAGCAAGTTTATTTTTGTTGTCATTTTTCCTTTTCCCACAAACCCTGTTTTGAGGGTATTAGAGAGTAAATAGTTAGACTTTATTTGCTGTTCACAAAACCATGTTGAACTGTTGTGAGTAGTTTATATTCTTCTAGTTTAAAAAATATCCTATATAATAAAGAGGGAATATGCAAATTGACCGTCACGCAGGTCAGTTTGCACCCACAGCTGAGGCTAAGTTCCCATAATGAGCCTTAAGGAGCAATCAGCAGGGACCTGAGGCTGTGTGCCCACCCACCTCCTGCATGGGGCTTGACAGAGGACCTCAGGTTGTCCCTTCCACCCGCAGGGCTTGACAGGAGACCTCAGGCTGCTCCCCCTGCCCTGGCACCAGGCCAGAGGAACTCAGGCTGCACCGTCTTCCCTGGTGCCAGGCTGGGGGACCTCAGGCCATGTCCCCCACCCTGGCCCCAGGCCAGGGGACCTGAGGCTGCACTCCCCCACCTGGCAGGGCTTGACAGAGTGGGACTGGCCGGGTCTGGATCTAGCCCAATGAAGGAGGGGCGTCCAGGTTTGGGTCTCGAGCGATTTTGAGGTGCATGTGGGTGGTTGAAGACTGGACTGTGAGTTCCATGGTGCACCCCAGACTCTGACAGGAGGAAGATTTTCGTATACGTTTTACTAATTTTCTTTAATCTCTGACACTTCTATTATAGAGAAAGGGCAAATAGCAATATTAAAATATTTCCTCTAATTCCCTTTTAATGTGCATGAATATCATGCACTGGGCCACTAGTTTGTTTTATAATAGAAGAATTCTGCTTGTTGACCTTGAGGCAGCATCAGTAAATGATATGAATGGTTTTAGAGCTCTGAATGGGTTGCATTTCTGATCTGTCTGTATATGTATGTTTGAGTTGGATATTGATACTGATATTGTTTATGCATAGGAAAATAATGAAGGTAGTTCATGAGTGTTCACCATATCATCTGTTAATGACTATACTAGACACTTCTGAATATGACCTAATTTGGGAACAGTAAGGTATTACTTAGTTATGATAATAGGTAATTTATATTTGACCAGACATAATTCTGTCATTTCTAGTTATTACCTTTTTACTATTAAGTTTTAATAAGCATAGCAGTTATGCTTTTAAATAAAGTGATATGTTTTAAGATTTAAGTGTGTTCTTTTTTGAAAAAATGCACTATGTTTTTAAAAAAGTCTGCTTGGCTACCAGTAGGATGATGAATTAATTATTTAAAGGCACTACAGATCAAAGTAATGACTTGCTTTCCTTTTCTAAGAAGTAGTAAATGTTAGCCTGGAGGATATTGTTCAGGATGACACACTGAGCCTTCTTGGGCTTCCGATAAGTTGAGGGTCAATGGGGTAGGGCTATGAGACTCCTCAATTAGAACAATTCCATTTGGAGTGCACCTGGCCTCTAGTTTATTTAGAAAATCACAGAGGTAGAAGTGAGCCAACTGGGCTGCATGGACTCAAAACAAGTTACAGAGGCAACAGAAGGGTCCTTGGAGCTTAAGAGAAAGAAAGCAGAGACATGCCTAAAGTAAGAAGACACAGGTGGGATTTTGGGGAGGCAAAGGGGGGCATTAGAGGGAAAGGGGGAGGGAAAGAAAGAGAGAAGGACAGAGAATGAGGCAGGGGAGAGAGAGAGGGCACTGGGTCCTTGGTCTCAAGGGCATTTAAGGGTGGGGATTTCAGGGGAGATCTCAGGGGAGGATCTCAATAGAATATTCATCAGCTTTACAGGTGTGCCCTTTCAAGTTCAGTGGCATCCACTGATTGGTTGGCATTAGTGGATCATTAGTTATTGCATCTGGTCCTGATATCAGCATGGTATCCCTCTGTTTGGTTTTGCTGGTTTTCTGGGCTTGGAACTGAAAGACAACTGAGGCCTAAATGTCATCTCTAGTTTGCCCAAAACTCTGTCTCTGTGGGCAACAGGCTCATGGCTTTGTTCCTAAGATTATTTGATTTAGGCTAGAACCTCATTGTCGCAAGGGCTTACTGCTTAAGGAAATGGTCATGTCAAGGTTTTATTGGGGTCATATGAGGTTGTTCTCCAGCCCCTTTGTTCTTCCTCTAGGAATTTCTCTACACGACTAGCAACATGCTAGGGGGAGAAAGGTCAGGGGAGGGTCCGAATCACATAGGACTGGAACTAGAAGCAAAGTCAGCGTCCAGAGTTTCCATTCTGTGGTGGAGCTGGGTCTGGTGTAGCATCAGGCTAGTCGCAGTCCATCAGTGCATTGTTGTAAATAACCATGTTATTTACCACTTGACCAGTCATATGAAAAGTCCAGGGGTCTAAACTCTAAACTGCATGACCAGCCATATGCCAGGAGAGGAAGGGTCACTCTCAGGGTGAGGTCCTTGTTTTCCCAGTTGCTAGGTACCTGGGGCTTTCCATCTTGGTTACATTTAATTGTTCCTACTCTGCTCATGCCTGTCTAACTGCCTACTACAGTCACACATTGATGTGTCAGGAGGATGATGCATCCTGAGGGCTCACAAGCTTTCTTTGTATTTGGGACCGTCCCAGAGCTAGCCCTATGTATCTCTTTATTGGCTGGTTCAGATTTGTATCTTTTCTAATAAAACTAATCGCAAGTGCTTTCCTGAGTTCTGTGAGTTATATGGTGATTTATTGAACCTGCGGGGTTATTGGAGAAATGCATGGATGGCCTTTCTCACATGCTAGTGGGAGTAGGGTTCTTGGGTACTGCTGGAATGAGCATACCACTGGAGGGTGAGAGGTGGTAGAAAGCTTTATTTTCATGGAATTACATGTTTGGGGTCCCGGAGACCTCTTTCCCTTAATCCAGTCATGGAAGTCATGCAGCTGGGAATTCAGTAGAGCTAGAAGCAAAACCAGGATCCCAAGTTTCCTTTCCATGTTGGAATTGGGTCCAGTACAGCACTAGGCTAGTTGCAGTTGTCCATAGCAAGAGGGCCAGGAGCCAAGAGAGTGAACTTTGTTTAGGAGATTAAATATCCCAAATCTTCCTGTGCTTGCAGTGGCCATGCCTGTTCTAGCCACAGACCTGTTCCCAGGTGTGACTGCCAGATAAGTACCCTCCCTATGTTATCCAGACTTGACTGGGCATGTGTCTGTTCTCCCAGTAATCTGTGGGAAATAGACTTGGGGAGTGTTAAACTTCAACTTCCTGGCAAAGCTGTACAATGACATGCCTATATTATTTGTGCTTCCCTTTGTGCCTTTCCAGTTATTCATAACTAGGTTAAATTACATATTGCAGTTATGTGATTAGATTATTTATTGAGCACAGAGGCTGAAAGCATGGATATTGAAAGAATTACCCAGAGCAGAAATTGTTATTATTTTCAAGGGATTTACAATATATTGTTGAAGCTTGGATAGCAATAGGTAAATTTGAATCAGTCAACAGTGGCCCCTGCTGAACAAAATTAAATGCTGTTTCAACATTTGTTTCTAAGTAACCCACTTAATTTTCAGAGTAGAGTTAGTTTCTCTTGTTTTCTTCCTTTCTCTCTACTAAACCATTTTTACATACTGGCTATAGAGTCTCCCCACCCCCACCCCCCGCCCCGAAAAGTCCAGCTCTTGCACACAGCCTCCACCAATATCACTGTCCTGCAGCAGAGTGGTAGGTTTGTTACAGTTGTGAACCTACCAACATTCATCATCATATTCAAAGCCAATAGCTTATACTAATGTTCACATTAAGGTTTGGAGAAAGGACTGTATAATCACATGTATTCAATATTATAATATACAGAGTAGTTTCATTGTCCTACAGATACTCTGTGCTCCACCTATTCATCTCACTCTCCCCCTCACCCCTGGCAACCTCTGATCTGTTTTTAGTGTCTTCATAGTTTTGCCTTTTTAAGAATGTCATGTAGTTAGAAAAATGCACTATTTAACCTTTTAGATTAGCTTTTTTTATTTAATAGTATGCATTTAAAATTTGTCTTTTCTTGGCTTGATAGCTCATTTCTTTTTTAGCATTAAATAATATTTCATTGCCCTGATGTTATCAGTTTTACCTATTTACCTACTGAAGGACATCTTGGTTGTTCCCAAGTTTTGGTAATTATGAATAAAACTGCCAAATATATCCATGTGTAGGTTTTTGTATGGACATTTTTCAGCTCCTTTGAATAAATACCAAGATGTATGGTAAGTGTATGTTTAGTTTGTAAGAAATTATCAAAATATCTTCCAAAGTGTACCATTTTGCATTTTTTACCAGCAATGAGTGGAAGTCCTGTTCCTCTATATTCTCACCAGCACATGCTGATATTAGTGTTTTGGATTTTGGCCATTCTGATAGATGTGTGTGTGTATGTGTGTGTGTATGTATGTGTGTGTGTGTGTGTGTGTGTGTATATATATATATATATATATATATGGAGGAGAGGTGGTTGCTAGAGCCCAGTAGGGGCCTGTCTACATTTCAAACAGCATTAACCCGTTTACATCTACCTTTAAATCTTTATTCTTCACTCTCAATTTCAGACTTCATTTTGCTACCAATATTTGAATTTTCTGAGAATTCAGTGGTGTAAACCATGCCGGTTCTTACACTTTTTTCTTTCTGCCAATATAGGATCCATCTTTCTTGGTCTTCTACATTGTTATATAGCTTTTGAGGTATTGTTGCTATTATTGCTTCTCATGTTTTCCCTCTCTTGATATCTTTAATTTATAAAGTTTTTATTTAAGGCAAATACTCAGTTAAAGCTTGTTTTTCTTTTGTTCAGTTTCTTCTTACCAGAACCCAAAATCAAAACTAAATAATTAATTTAATTCCCTGAAACATTTTATAGAGATTTGCCTATGTTCCTTTACTGGCAAGTAAAACTAAGCATTATTTGATAATGAAATGATTTCTTATTTTTATCTTGATATCTGCAGGGAGAGATAGACATGTATATAATTATTAAAAAAAAGAAAAATTGCAGCTGTTGTCTGAACTAACCGAGCACTTCTCACCAAACTTTGTGTGTAAATAAGATGCATATTTTTAAAAAAAGAAAAATCAGTGGCATATTTTTTATACAAAGTAAAAGCAACTGAAGTGTGAATGGGGAAAATAATTGTGACAGGTAATAAAGGTGCACTTCTTTTTAAAGATGGACTTGAATATCTCATTAATCATACTGCTGGCAATTATTATGATTTGTTGTTGATACTTGATTATACTACAATTTGATGATTTGAATCTGACTATTTACCCTTTAAAGGTTTTAAAATAATACTATTTCTGCAATTTCTTTTTATAATATACAGAGAAAGCAACTAGTGAGATGAATACTGCTGAAGATTGGGGTCTCATTTTGGATATTTGTGATAAAGTCGGTCAGTCTCGCACTGGGTAAGTATTGCAAAATTTCAAAGAACTTTTATTCATTTGTCCTTTTTTCTGTAAGTTCACTATTGGTGTATAAAAATGCCATAGATTTCTTGGTGTTAATTTTGTATTCTGCTACATTGCCAAATTCATTTATTAGGTCTAATAATTTTTTGATGGAGTCTTTAGGGTTTTCTAAGTACAGTATCATGTCATCTGCAAATAATGACAATTTTACTTCTTTTACAACTTCGATGCCTTTTATTTCTTCTTCTTTGTCTGATTGCTTTGGCTAGCACTTCCAGCACTATATCGAACAGGAGTGGTGAAAGTGGGCATCCCTGTCTTGTTCCTGTTCTTAAGGGAAATGGTTTTAGTTTTTGTCCATTATGATGTTGGCTGTAGATTTGTCATATAAGGCTTTTATTTTTTATTTTTTTATTTTTTTAAAAATATATTCTATTGATTTTTTTACAGAGGGGAAGGGAGTGGGATAGAGAGTTAGAAACATCAATGAGAGAAAAACATGATCAGCTGCCTCTTGCACACCCCCTACTGGGGATGTGCCCGCAACCAAGGTACATACATGCCCTTGACTGGAATCGAACCTGGGACCCTTCAGTCCACAGGCTGACCCTCTATCCCCTGAGCCAAACCGCTTAGGGCAAGGCTTTTATTGTGTTGAGGTATGAGAGTTTTTATCAGAAAGGGTATTGGACTTTGTCAAATGCCTTTCCTGCATCAATCAATATGATTCTGTAATTTTTGTCTCTCAATATGTTTATGTGATGTATCACATTTATTGCTTTGCGGATATTGTACCAGGCTTGCATTATAGTTTTTTAATCTTTTAAATCATTTTATAGGTAATGTATATGAAAACCTTACGGAGATCTATCTGGTTTATGTTACTAGGAACCTATATACTCAGGATATCGCCCCCAAAATGTGTATACATTTTAACAGCTAATAGCTCACTTAATTTTCACTCCTTTTCAGGAAATAATGGTTAAAGCCAGATTAAACTTTGAATAAGGAAAATTTTTCCTAAAGTGCCACTAGATTTATTTATTTATTTATTTTTATTTTTATGATTTCAGAGAGGAAGAGAGAGGAGATAGAAACATCAATGATGAGAGAGAATCATTGATCACTGCCTCCTGCACTCCCCCTACTGGGGATTGAGCCTGCAACCTGAGCATGTGCCCTTGACTGGAATCGAATCCGGGACCTTCCAATCCCCAGGCCAATGCTCTATCCACTGAGCCAAACCAGCTAGGGAACCACTAGAGTTTTAAAAAATGGGTATACATAAAAGATAAAGTTTACGGTACAAAACTGGAAACAGTTCATGGATTGAAGGCACACATACCCAATGAAATTATTGATGTTTGCAGTTCCTTTGCTTTGCGTTATCAGCAGTGCTTGGACCAGAATGGTTATCAGTTTAAAAATGGGCATTGACAAAAAAATTACTAATTTCTGTAGATCATTTTAAATTTTTCAAATGAATTATATGTTAATCAACACTGAGTCTATAATCATTTAAAGTGTGTATACATTTTTTTCGGGGAGACACCCTATATGTTTAGATATGGGTTGCTGATGGTAGCATAAGAATATTGAACAATATTGTAGGTTGTCAGTGAGGTAATCTAGATACCTGGTGTGCTTTATAGAAAACTGAGACATGTAACTGGTGTGAGAGGAAAGGGAACATCAGTTTTCCTGAGACAAATTTAAACAGCTTAGATTAATGTAGAGGGAAGTTACAGATTGCAATGCAAGTAATAAGTTTATTTTTTTAGGCAATAGTTTAGGTTTTTTTTTTTTTTTTTTAAGTATTACTATTTGGTGTTAATCTGTAATTTTATGAAATACGAGGGGCCAGGTGCACAAAAATTTGTGCATTCCAGAGGTCCCTCAGCCCGGCCTGTGCCCTCTCGCAGTCTGGGACCCATCTGGAGATGTCCACCTGCTGGCGTGCCTGGCCAGCCTGGGTGAGGGGCTGATGGCTGTTTGTAGGCTGGCCAAGCCCCCCAATGTGGACCCTCACCCCATTGGGGTGTGGCAAGCCTGGGTGCGGGCCTAAGGGCCGTTTGCAGGCTTTCAGGCTGCCCACAGTCCCTTCAGGTTTTGGGTCCTTACTGGGGTACCTGGCCAGCCTGGGTGAGGGGCTGATGGCTGTCTGCAGGCTGGCCAAGCCCCCCAGTGAGGTCCCTCACCCCATTGGGGTGTGGCCAGCCTGGGTGATGGGCTGAGGGGCGCTTTCAGGCTGCCCACAGCTTCCATTGACCCAATGTCCCAGCAAGGCTGGCTGGAAGCAGGTTCCTTAGGGTTTATTTATCTTCTGTAATTGATACACTATTCCTTTAAGCCGAGCCTAGGCAGATAATGAAGCTCGCAGCCAGGACTGCTGTTTGTTTCAGCTCCCGAGGCTTCTAGGATTGAGACAATGTTGCAAATATGATGTTACCTGGAGCCGGGAAAAGGCCAGCCGGCCTGGCAAACAGTTTCACTCCTGCTGCAAAGGAAACTGCCTGTTTACCCAGCTCAGTGGGTTCTGGCCTCCATCTTGGCTGGGTTAGTTTGCATACAGCCGCTCTGATTGGCTGGTGGGCATGGCTTAAGCGTCCTGAAGGGCTGGTCAATTTCAATATTACGCTTTTATTACATAAGATATAGATCTATTTAAGAGGGCTGACTTAGGGACGATGAAGGGGACTTTTGGAAAAACATTTTTTATTCAGTAAGATTTTTGAAAATGATGTATAACAAACAACATATTATAGAATTATTTAATGCATAAATACAATAATTTAAGTCTTTCTTCCCTAAGGAAATAATTTTTAAAAATTCTTTAGCCTCTCTTCTCCTCCCTCTTTTCTCTTCTCTTTCTTTTTGTTACAGTAACCTGTTTTGGAGTTCTGGTAGTTTGGAAAATGTTCTGAAGTTTTCAGGGAGAAAAAAGAACCATTATTGTGAAATTTTCTTTAGTCAGAACTATGACTCAAAAACATGGCTCCCAGTGGTGTTTTGAAAATACTTTCTTAATTCTTCCTCTCTTAAAAAAAAATCTTGCTGTTCTGTTCTTTAAATCACACACACCATGTGTATTTGTTGATTTAAAAATTTATAGTATTTTATATAATAAAAATGCACTTTTTTGCTTTTAAAATAGAAACTATTCACATTGCTCAAACATTAAAACACCTTAAAAGATGAACATTGACAAACCTCCTATCCTCCCTTGCCCATCCTCTAAGGAAAACACTTTCATTTCTTTTATATCATTTCATTGTTTTTTTACACACGTACGAATATATTTCCCTCATTTGTAGACAGTGGGCATATTGTATATACTCTTCTAAATTTGTAATCTTAACTAATAAAAGCGTAATATTGAAATTAATCGTTTCTCTGAGACGGGGTAAGCCACGCCCACCAGCCAATCAAAGCGGCTGTATGCAAATTAGCCCAGCCAATATGGAGGCCGCCACTCACGGACCTGAGTAAACGGCAGCTTCCATTGCAGCAGGAAAGTGAAACTGGCCCGCTCCATTTAAACTGGCTCTAGCAAAACACAAGTTTGAAACAAAATAACAATCATAGAATCCTCGGGAGCTGAAGGAAACAGCAGGCCTGGCCTGAGTCTAAGAGTAACATTGTGTCATTATAGATGAGGCGGCGAGGTGAAGCAGAGAGGAGGCTTCCTTAGTAGGCTGGCTTAAAGGAACAGTGTATCAATTATAGAAGATAAACAAACCCCAGAAACCTGCGTCCAGCCAGCCTTGCTGGGACATTGGGTTAATGGGAGCTGTGGGCAGCCTTAAAGCCTGAAAGCGCCAATCAGCCCGTCACCCACGCTAGCCACAACCCAATGGGGTGAGGGACATTCCTGAGGGTCTTGGCCAGCCTGGAGACAGGCAGGCCCCCAGCAGGTAGACACAGGAGGACTGCTCTGAGCCTCAGATGCGGCTGGGGGCAGGTCCCCAGTGGCGACACACACACACACACACAAAAGGCACCTGGCAGATTGGGGCCATCATAGGACATCCACTGAGGGGTTCCAGACTGTGAGAGGGGGCAGGCTGGGCTGAGGGCCCCCCATCTTCCCCCCCGTACACGAATTTCGTGCACCGGGCCCCTAGTATATTAATATATTCTATCAGTCTTAAAAATGTATTTCCTCTAATGTCTATTAGTATTACATTAGTTGTAAAAATTGAAAAATTTAGAAATAATTTTCTAGTTTACCATTAGTTTTGACTAGTGGCATGTAGAATATTTAACATACTTTAATAATTATTAGTTAAAACTAGAGTCCTGGTGCACAAAAATTTGTGCACTCCAGGGGGGCCCTCAGCCTGGCCTGTGGCCTCTCCCAATTTGGGACCACTTGGGAGATGTCCACCTGCTGGCTTAGGCCTGCTCCCTGAGCGATCAGACCTAAGCTGGCAGTCAGACTTCCCTATGGTAGCCTGGGAGCCCTTGGGGGATGTCCACTTTCCAGTGGGGAGCAGGCCTAAGCTGTAATTGGATATCCTTAACACTGCTGAGGAGGCAGGAGAGGCTCCCACCACCACCGCTGTGCTGGCAGCCATCAGCCTGGCTTGTGGCTGAGCAGAGCTCCCTTTGTGGGAGTGCACTGACCACCAGGGGCATCTCCTCCATTGAGCATCTGCCCCCTGGTGGTCAGTGTGTGTCATAGTGACCAGTCATTCCCAGTGGTTCTGTTGTTAGGGTCAATTTGCATAATACCCTTTTATTATATAGGATAGAGGCCTGGTGCATGAATGGGGGCCGGCTGGTTTACCCTGAAGAGTCTTCCAAATCAGGGTGGATGGCCCCCCCTGGGGTGCCTGGCCAGCCTGGTTGAGGGGCTGATGTCTGTTTGCAGCAAACCTGGCTGGAAGCAGGTATCTGGGATTTATTTATCTTCTATCATTGAAACTTTGTTGCTTTAACCAGAGCCCAGGTCGGGTTGCCCCTGACAATCCAGGCTCCCAGCATTTCCTTGAGCTCAAGCCGGCTGGAAGCAGGTATCCGAGGTTTATTTATCTTCTATAATTGAAACTTCGTTGCCTTGAGCAGAGGCCACAGCTGGCTAAGGCAGGCGGGAACCTTAGCTTCCTCCATTGCCGGGAGCAAGCCTCCTGCTTGTTCCAGCTCCGTGGCTGCTAGCCGCCATCTTTGCTGGGTTAATTTGCATGCAGTCATTCTGATTGGCTGATGGGCATGGTGATTGGCTGGTGGGTGTGGCTTAGGTGTAGCAGAGTGACACCAATTTGCATATTACTCTTAGATTAGATTATTATTTTAAATATATCAATTTCAGGAAACCTAGTAGATGTAATTCCTGTTTGCCTCATATAAATAATAAGGTTTTTTAAAAGCCTGAAGTGTTTGAATGTGCTGGACTTAAAACCTTAGAAACATTCTGAAATTTTTTTTCTAACTTCCTGAGATATTCACATGATTTTTAGTGTGCAGTTCCAGTGTATGAGTAAGTACTGAAAAAATGCCTAGCTAGTGAGGTCATATGATGGACTGAAAAGTCTCTGTTTAGAATCAAGAGAACTTTCAGAATGATAGTAGAAGTTTTCGTTAACATGTCTTCACATAATAAAAATAGCTTTGTCTGTTAGTTTTGATTTATTTATTTATATTATATGTAAAAAATGTGAGCATAAGTATATGTTAAACATACCAGAGTTAAAATTGCAGTTCTGTAATTGACTGCCAGATTAATTTGTGCTATTATTTTATATCTTAACTGTCTTTGTTTGAAGATATAGTTGAGCCCTAACCAGTTTGACTCAGTGGACAGAGCGTTCGTTGGCCTGGGGACTGAAAGGTCCCAGGTTTGATTCTGGTTAAGGGCATGTACCTGGGTTGCGGGCACATCCCCAGTAGCGGGTGTGCAAATGGCAGCTGATCGATGTTTCTCTCCCATCGATGTTTCTAACTCTCTGTCCTTCTCCCTTCCTCTCTGTAAAAGGTCTGTAAAATATATTTAAAAAAAATAAAGATATAATTGACTGAAGGTGGAAAATGTACCTTTTTTTTAACTTTGCTAAGAGCTCAATTTAGGTTGTAAGTTTTGATTTAGTCAAACAGAATTAGAAGGATAAAATAGTAATTACTAATACTTTGTGAAAAGTTTTTTGGAAAGAGTTTTTTAAAAATGTTTTTCATTGAATCTCTGGACCTGGGCTATGACTTTTTCTGACCTTCAGCTGGAGGTTGATAGAATACTATATTCCTGTTTTTTGTTTTTTTTTAAGGGAAAATTAAAGTCTTCAGGTTAAAAGGGCAGCATCAGGGAGAGAAATAGTTCTGTTGCAGTATATATTTTATTACAATCATATCCTTAATTTCCAGGCCTTAATTTTCAAAGTCTTTTAAATGTCTTTTTAAAACTAATACTCAACATTTATTGAGTGCTTACTATTTGCCAAATCTTGCTTAAGTACTTATAAACATTTTATTTAATCATCAGAGCAGGTACTATAGGTTTTTCCAGTTTACAAATCAGAATCTGATCCATATTTGGAATTCTTTAATGCAATTTAAATTAAGGAAAGAGTTCCACCAGGAATAAAATTAAAGGATTTTTTATAAAGTCTGATCTTGATTTCCATGTCTCTTTCACTTTTTAAAAAAATATATTTTATTGATTTTTTACAGAGAGGAAGGGAGAGGGATAAAGAGCTAGAAACATTGATGAGAGAGAAACATTGATCAGCTGCTTCCTGCACAACCCCCACTGGGGATGTGCCTGCAACCAAGGTACATGCCTTTGACCGGAATCGAACCTGGGACCCTTGAGTCTGTAGGCCGATGCTCTATCCACTGAGCCAAACTGGTCGGGCTTCACTTTCTTAACATCACAGAACTATGGCAGTTGGTTTCATTCTCTTTGCATCATCATTTTTTTTTTATTTGACAAACAGTGAGTAGTGGCTGGGCATCATGCTTTTCATATACATTGGTGAATAAAGCAAGCACACCTTTGCCATCAGCTGTGATAACAGTCTACTAGTGCAAAATAGAAATAACCAGGTAAAGACAATGGGCTAAGAAGATAATGAACAGAGTGCTTTAGTGGAGACTACAAGGGGAACTTACTCAATTTTTTCAGGGAAGAACAGATGTGAGAGGATAACATTTATGCTAAGATTTTCAAGTTGAGGAGGAAAAAGCTGAAAGCAAAGATCCTAGGCAGAGGAATAGCATCTACATGAATGCTGCAAAGTGCTTTCTAAGGACATGAAAGATGTAGAATAGCTGGAGCAGAGGTGAATTGCCCTATGTGAGCACAAAGTTGGGTATAAGTGAGAGTGAGTGAGTTAGAAACATGTAAGGTAATAGTCACAATAATTGAAATTGTGATTATAGATGGTTTTCTGTTATTGGTCATGACATGGTCTAGGATGTGACCATGACAGTAATAATAATAATATGGGATAAACAGAAAAAAGCCAAGTTATCAGAAATATCACTTACATTATCATTAACATTACTGAGAGTTAAGACAGGAGTAATGTTGGAAAGAGTGACAGTGAGCCAGGAGTTAAAATCATTGAGAGATGAGGGGCAGGTGAGGTTTTCTAAATAAACTGGAATAAGAACATAGTCTGACATAATCAGAACTGGACAGTATTGGGAAAGAGAAGGGGGAGAATGATTTGGAAGAAACAAAAAGATAAAAGAGGACCCATACATACCTCATTTAATGTAGGTACAAGAGCCCTGGGAGGACAAAAAGCCACCACTTGAGATAGTAGGATCCTCCTTGGAGAGCCGGGTTTCTGTAAGGCAAAAGTACTAAGGAGAGGGCTTTTGTTGATAGTGGGCTGTGAATTCTAGAGGATACAGCTGAAAGGTTTCTGAAGTTGGTAATGGATATGCAGAGCTGTTTGTTGATGGGAGGTTCATATGGATCTTCTTGTAGGGACTGATATAAACCAGAATAACAGGCATATATGTTCTCAAGTTATCAGTTACTGGATAGTTAGTAGAGACTTTCTCTTGACATGTGCAGGCAGAACCTTGGAGGACTGGAAAGGAGAGTAGTTGGGGCTCTCTTTTGAGTCCTTTTCATAAAGGTGAAGAAGTTTGAGGTGGATAGGCATATATTGTAAGGGCTGAAGGGCGGAGCGAGAGTGAAGATCTGCCAATAGGGATGCAGAGGAAATGCCCGGCCAAGGACCTTCCCTTGACCAAATAATAGGGGCCACACGCGTTACCCCACCCACTACTTCCGGCCCTATAAGTCCTTTGGTTTGCCTGAAACCTGCACTTCCTGCCCCGTCGCGCCATTGTGCGGCAGACAAGTGGGGAGTCCAAGTTAACTTGTATAATAAAGCTCTTATGTTCTTGCAACGGTTTTGGGGCTCACTCGTAGTCTTTGGGGACCACGACATCTGGGTACAATATTTGGGGACTCGCCGGGATCCCGCAAGACCTCCGAGGGACCCCCAAACTGGAGAGCCTGATTGACCGCGGTATGTGTCTTGTCTGTCTTGTGTCTGTCTGTCTTTTTGTGTGTTGTGTGAGCTCATTTTTGGAATGGTTTAAGCCTGAAAGAACCTAAGCAGACGTGCTGGTCAATAGGTTACAGGCAGGAAGCTGGGAGACGTCCCACGCTTCCCAGGAGGGATCGGAAATAGCCTTCCACGAATTTGGAGAGATGGGATGTGCCTCTCCACAAATTAAGATCGGAGGGACGGGAATTCCCCTCCAGGATTTCAGACTAGAGAGAAGGGCTTGCCTCTGTAGGGTCTGAAACGAGACGGGTCACAGAGTTGGAGATTCACTGTTTCTGTGTTTTATGGAGATTTAACTGGTCTATTTGGTTTACTGAATGGTTTTCTGAAACTCTGCTGTTTTTATGTAAACGTAGTACTGTTTGCCGGCTGGTCACAGCCCCTTCAGTGTGGGGGTCCTCACTGGGGTGCCTGGTCAGCCTGGGTGAGGGACTGATGGCTGTTTGAAGGCTGGTCAACCCCCTGAGGAGGTCCCTCTCACCCCATGGGAGTGTGGTCAGCCTAGGTGAGGGGTTGAGGGCCATTATCAGGCTGGCTATGACTGGGGGCTGGAAGCAGGTATCTGGGATTTATTTAACTTCTGTAATTGAAACTTTGTTGCCTTGATCCTGCTCAAAGCCAGCATCTGGAAGCAGGTATTTTAGGTTTATTTACCATCTGTAATTGAAACTTTGCTGCCTTGAGTGGAGCTCAGGGCCCGCAGGGCAGGTGGGAATCTTGGCTTCCTCCATCACCAGGGCAACGCAAGCCTCCTGCCTCATTACAGCTCCCTGGCTGCCACCATCTTCGTGACAGAATGAGGGTTAATTTGCATATTACTCTTTTCCCTGGGCAGGAGACCCCCAAACCCCTCTGATCACCGGCTTCACAGAGCCCAGGCCTCTGCGATCACAGGCCCTGATCCTGCCTCCTGCCATCGCCTGCTCTGCCCTTGCCCCACTGGCAGCCTCTGGCCAAGGCTATAGACCTGGGCAGTGGACCCCGAAACCCCTGCCTTGCCAGCTCCACCAGTGCCCAGACCCCTGAGATCGCCGGTTCCACCCCTGCCCCTATGATCGCTGACTCTGCAGAGCTTAGGCCCCTGTGATCTCTGGCCTTGCCCCTGCCCAGGCGCAGGCCTTATGACTGGGTAGGGCACCCTCATACCCCTCCGATCACCGGCTCTGCCCTTGCCCCCTCTGATCGATCACCGGCTCTGCCCTCTGGCGAAGGCCTCTGGCCTGGGCAGGGGACCCCCAACCCCGTCTGATGGCCTGTTTTGCCCCTCGGGCCCCGCCTCCTGCCTAACAGGCCTGACCACTTCAGTGGCGGGGCTCAGCCTATGGGTACCTCCATCTTGTGGCCATGGGGGAAGCCATCTTTTGTGATGGAGTGATGCCTAATTTGCATATTACTCTTTTATTAGATAGGATACATACATATATTTCCATTGACTTTGCTTTGTTGTTTGTTTTCTTTAAAAGTTTGTGATTTTTATATAGTTGAGTTTATGGTTTATAGAATTTTGAGTTACTCAGGAATTTTCCAAGGTTTTAGTGGAATTCTTAACTTTTTTTAAGGTTTCATTTTTTTGTTTTCTAATTAACAGACTTTGCTTTTTTAATATAATTTTAGACTTAAAGAAAAATTAGGAGCCCTGGGCTGTGTGGCTCACTTGGCTGAAATGGCATCTCATACTCCAAAGAGTTGTAGGTTTCATTCCAGATCAGGGCATATGCTTGGGTTTTGGGGTTCAGTATTAGGATTGGTGTGCATTCGAGAGGCAGCTGATTGATTTTTCTCTCTTTCTCTCTCTCTCTCTCTCTCTCTCTCTCTAAAATCAATAGAGTTTATTCTCAGGTGAGGATTTTAAAAAATGGGAAAATTCAGCACATAGTACAAAGAATTTCACATACCTGTTCCCTTTCAGGTTCCCATATTATTAACATCCTGAATTAGTGTGGTATCTATATTACAAGTAATGAACCAATATTGATACACTAGGGGCCCGGTGCACAAAAATTTGTGCACTCGGGGTGGAGGGAGTCCCTCAGCCCGGCCTGTGCCCTCTCACATTCTGGGACGCCTCAGTGGATATCCTATGATGGCCCCAGTCTGCCAGGCGCCTTCTGTGTGTGTGTGTGTGTGTGTGTGTGTGT
>PVJC01022176.1:0-27658 GCA_004026665.1 Murina feae | reverse complement strand
AAATTGTCTCCATCATTTGGGCCTTTAACATTCTCTGTTTTTCCAGAAAATTGAAGAATTTTGCATATAAAGAAAATAGTTGATTAATCAATGGGGATTTAATATATAATTATGTAAATCTAAGGCTGCATATTCACATTGTAAACATTTGGTGTTATTAAAAATAAAGTGTATTTTCTTAGGAATTTGTTATTTAGATAATTTAGATATTTGATGCATAACACATCATAAGAGATTAATGGGACATTTCAATTTTCAATTAAAATCTATTTAAGTTCATTAGTTGTACAATATTAACATAGTATTATGACAGTATCACAACTATTACAATATTAACTCAATATTAACTGTTGCAGTAGTCAACTTTCAAGCTAATAACAAAATATTAAGGATATAATTATATTTATTTTAGATTTTTGCTCTTACCCAATTGTCTTCCATTTACTTTCTTTTTTTCTTTGTGGATTGGGGAATTGTACTGAGAAGTTAGCAAATTCCAACTTATATATATTTTTTTATTCTTTCCAAGATCTCTGGTGCTTATATCCTAAAATAATTTCTTTCTAATAATAATTTAAGTGTATGTCAACCTCCTCTCTCATGTTATATCTTCTTGTCTCTTTATTTTTTAAATACAGTGATGACAGCAGCTCCTAGAATACAATGGATTTCAGTTTGAGGTCAAAAACTAGGATTCTGCTTTCCATTGGGCTGTTCAGAATCATGATAATGCTGTTAACATTGTCTCATTAGAGTGAGATTGAGTGAGACCTACGCATCTCTCAAGCAGCAGATTAAGACCTAAGAATTAAGTAGCATCTTAGTCTGCTTGGGCTTCCTTGACAGAATACTCTACACCCACTGCCTTACACAGCAGACATTTATTTTCTCACAGTTCTCAGTACCGGAAGTCCCACACCAAGATTCTGACTGGTGAGCGCTCTCTTCCTGGCTTGCAGATGGCTGCTGTTTCTCCGTGTGTTCACATGGACACACATACAGAGGGAGAGCCATCTTTCTCCCTTCTTCTTCTTAGGAGGCCATCAGCCCTATTGGATTAGGAACTCGCCCTTATGACTTCATTTAACCTTAATCATTTCCTAAAGATCCTATCTCCAAATACAGTTCCACTGGGGGCTTCCACATAAATTATAGGAGGAGACAATTCGGTCCCACAGGAAGTACCGTGGCCACATATTCAATCATACAATTTGGAAATAATTTATGTCTTGATTATTTTATTCAGCAAGTGCTACCACAGTAGCTTTTCCACTTGCTAAGTTTCTGGGAGGCATCAACATTGCGTACCTTAGCACCTGCTTCACATTAATTTGAACAGTTCAGCAACTCCGAAAAGAGTTCAGCAATTTTTTATGCAGCTTTAAGTGTTCAATGTACTTCACTCTATTCTTCAAGGAGAAAACTTTATGCTGGAGTAGCAGGACCAAAGGTTCTTTCTGAAATTGTTTGCCTGTGGATTAAATCTCTTCATCCCAGACAATTTACTAAACCAGAAATTTTCTTTAAAGCCATGCGTTCTTCGATGCTTATGTTATTGTACTCTCTTATTTTTCCTGTGCTCCATTCTCACAAGTAAAAGATATCAGTAATGCTGGCAATAGTTCCTACTCAAAGTCATGTCCCTGTTTTGTATATAATACACCCAAATAAGCACTGTCAGTTAAACTTCTTTTTTCCCAATTGGCCAGAGACACCAATTTGAGTATGGATTTGCAGCCTTGCAGAAAAAATTGAAAGCCTGGGAACAATACTAACTTGTATTATTTAATTTTTTGATGTCTTCCTGTTTAGTAAAATAAATATGCAATTTTGCATAAAATATGGTAAAATTAGCTTAGGGAGCCTTTCTCTGATTAAAAAACGAAAATGCACAGAACAGAACTTCCTATGAAAATGGAAACTTTTTTTTCAAATTTACTAAAAATCGTATGTGGGATTTTGAACTACCACAGAGAGAGGTAATGCCTGGGAAGTCGTTTGTGGGATAAGTAATTTTTAACTGCATTTTTGTATGGCTGGGAGATTCCCAGCTGACACCTGGAATACATTCATTTCATATCACTAAGCATCTATTTTCTGCCAGTTGTATAATAGAAGCACACAATACTTTGCAATATTTTAGTGGAAAATCTACTGAAAACAAGGATAAGCCATGTTTGTAATGTTGTCTTTAGTTGGGGTGACAGGTACAAAAACTTTCCTGAGGTGAAATAACGAACTATTTAATACTGGTATTCAAACTGTTTGCTTCCCTACCTGAACATGCATGAGATTTAACACATTTATAGAAGTGATTCATTATTATTGGGACCTCACCCAGAAGTAAGGAGAGGGGAGTTGAGGGTGTGTATACCTGCATTTCTGGGGCTTGTAGAGAAGACTTTGCTTATTAAAAAAAAATCTTTCCATTTCCAAAAATTGCCATTTGGGAGGCTAAGTATTAATCATTATTTACCAGATTGAAAGTTTGGCTTTGGCACCATAGGTTACAAAACCTCTCACAAGGTTAAAAGACAAGCTTCCCCTGACTACAAGGTCAGAGTTTTTCACTCAATGTTCAAGATCCAGGGCAATGTCAGCTGTGCTCATGAAATGTTAGCTCACTTCTCGGTAGCAAGCAATCAACCCCTTCTCTCCCTATGCCCCCACTGCTAAACCAGAAACTGTGAAATGTATGAGATTTCACCCAACTTCAAGCTGACAAGTGAGCCCATCACGATTTCATGAATTATAGCAGAAAACACAGTCTTTTGGATCAAAACACAAGAAAAATTTTTAATCACTGCTTCCTCAGTAGCCAGAGTTATAGATTGTGCCAGTTCTCTGAGCCCAAATTCCCAGAAAAGGTTGACAAGAGAGTTCAGTGTTGTCTGTACATGCCCCAGGTGATGTGTTATACGTGAGAAATCTACTGGAAAGTTATCTATCCTCCCCTATGGAAAGAGAAATTACCTCTCTAATACTGGAATGCAAAGATAGGTACACTGAGGAGGAGAAGAAGGCATCTCTATAGGGTGTCCCCAAAAATGTATACACATTTTAACAGCCCAATGTTGAAAATAAAACGGACTGTAATAAACACTGATTTTGTAATTATTTAAAGTGTGTGTATACATTTTGGGGGGACATTCTATATACATAGGAAATGAGAGATCAAAGAATGTTCTAAATACAAATTTGAAACTTTTCCTCTAAATTAAAGAAAACTTACCTTTTACAAATGTTTTTGTTTAATTTTGGTAAAATTTATTACTTTTCATTTACAGTTCTATGAGATTTAAAAACCACATCTATCTACTCTAATAAAAGAGTAATATTGAAATTGACTGTTTCTATGGGATGCCAAAGCCACGCCCACCAGCCAATCAGAGTGGCTGTATGCAAATTAACTCAGCCAAGATGGAGGCTTTAAGTGCAACCACGGAGGCAGGTGCAGTGCAGGTGGCAGGGTGAGCAGGGCATGAGGGACAGGTGATAGGCCGGGGTGTGTAGGGTGGGCGGAGCACAATGGGCTGGTGGTGGGTGGTGTGTGTGGGGTGGGCGGGGCATGATGGGCAAGTGGCAGGCCACAGGTTGGGTGGGTACAGGCCGGGCTGAGGGACCCCCCGAGTGCACAATATATTGTACACCAGGCTCCTAGTATATATATAAAAGCCTAATATGCTAATTGTCCAACCAAGTGGTTGACGGACTGGTCACTATGATGTACACTGACCACCAGGGGGCAGATGCTCTGACCAGTGGATTAGTTTGCTACTGGGGTCCAGCTGATGGGGACTGGGTGAGATGGGGCTGGACAAGTTCTGGAGCTCTCCTGTGATCCCTCCCTTAGTTCCTCCCTGGCCACCAGCCACTGGCCCCAATTGGCCCCTATCAGGACTGGGCGAGATGGCTCTGATTGGCTCCAATCACGGGCCAGACGGAGACACCTCACCCATGGGTGAATTTCATGCACTGAGCCTCTAGTACTGACATAAAATACAAACACAATGAAGGTGCAGAACAATTCTATCACCTTCAGAATAATTTGCTTTAACAAACACACACACATACATACACACTATATATATATATATATATACTTATATATATATAAAATCTTTATAACATTAGCGTTCCAAAGTCCAAAATGGGCCAGTCTCACTGGGCTAAAGTACAGTGTTGGTAGAGAGGTTTTCATTCTAGAGGTCCCAGGTGAGAATCTTTTGCCTAGTGTCTTTTTATTTATAGAGGCTAAGTGCATTTCCTTGGCTCATGGACCCATTCCATTATCTTCAAAGCAAGAAGATTGGGCTGAGGAGTCCTTTTCACATTACTGTCTCTGATTCTGTCTGTCTCTTCGGCTTAGTGATTACATTAGCCTTACCTGGGCAATCCAGAATAGCCTCCCTATTTTAACATCCTCAATTGAATCATATCTGCAAATTGCCCTTTACATATGAAACAAAATATTCATAGGTTCTGGGGATTAGGGCATGGGCATATTTTGGGGGAAATTATTCTGCCTATGACAGCATGGTTCACTTGCTCTGGCTTTATGGAAGTATACTATATATTGTTACTACTTCTTTGATATTTTCCTAGTTTATCAAGAATGTTGTAATCTATAATTCTGCTGAGTTGAGTGAAAAAGGCAAGTGCTCACCTTGTAGGCTTATCATCTTATTTATAACACTATCTTGGTGGAGATTGAATTTTAAGGCATATGATTTGATCCAAAGTATTTTTAATACATATAATGAACTCGGCTTAATAGAATGCTAATATATTTATGAAGTGTGTAATTGTGTTTCAAAGCCATTTCAAGGAAGCACTGTAGCATAGTAGAAATCACCTGGCACCAGAGTTCTAATAAGCTATTAGTTTCTTGTACTACTAATGAGGCTAGAATTTCTAATGCCAAATTTCCCCTTAAGAACATCTCATCCTTATTTAATACCAACATTTTCTTCTCACTTTCATTCTGTCTAATTCTATGGCAAATCCTTGGAACCAGGGACCGCGCTCATGTTATTTTACACATTGCCAATTTCTATTTCTTACACGGACATCCATAGAGTTCCATTTGTATGGTTGAATTCAGAAAGGAAATACATCTCTATGATCCCTGAATAATTTTTGTCCCTGAAAATATAAAAACAAACAAACAAACAAACAAAAACAGACAAAACAGGAGTCCTAGAGGTTGTTCTCAGGTTACAGGACCACTGTGATAATAATGTAACTTTGTTCAGTTACCTAGTTAATTTTGTCTTTTTATAAAAATCATTGCGATAGAGTAAGAATTATAATTATGAGTTTTGACCCTTTTAAGGGATTATTGTACCTACTGGTGCCTAATTGCAGGACTGCTAAATAGATTATGAGTTGGTAAAGTCCAAGACAAAACACTATTGCATACTAATCTTTGAAGAAAACACAATTATTTTAGGTTGGCATCTGGAGAAATAATAGGCACCTATTCTCACTAATAATATTTTTCTCATAACATAAATATGAATGTATTTACAAAAAGTGTCTTCATGGACCTTGAAAATTAAGAGGCAGAAGAGAAAAAGAAAACCAGGTCTTATGCTGGTAGGTCATTCAGAACGTGAAGCTATTTTAGTCCAGATGAGAGGTATTTAAGTTGTTGGATCAGTTTTTGAATTTTATTGTCTTCCATCAGTTCTGTAACTATGAGCTTGGTTTAAAATATACATCTTTTGGGTGTTTTCAGATAACAGTTTCAACTTTAGTTTGCATAACCTGCCAGATCATTTTGGAAACTTTCCTGAGAGAGCTTTATGCCTAGCACAGAGAGGCTACTTTTAAATTAGCATGGCTTATTTTTCAGAATCTATTGTTTGAGATTCAAATTTTGAATAATTTAGAACTTAAGTTTAAACTATTCCCCCTGAGATATTTGTATCATAAAGGTTAAAGTGAGAATATTGTATTCAGCTATATTTCATATATTAAAAGCTTATTCTTTAAACTCATAGAAACATCATTTCTTATGTGATCTCAAATATTTTTTAAATTGCATTAGTTATATCTAATTATATAGTTACAGTTATTGGTAATCAGTCCAAGCATAGGGATGTGAATTGTATCTATTTCCACAAAAATAGTATGACAAGCTGTTGAGGATGTCTTATGCTCATTGTAATTTCAGTTACGATATTGATTACTTAATTTGATTATAAGTAGTTGTAATGTGACAGTATGATAATTTTGTTTTCACAAATTTGAACACTAAGTGTTCCCACCTTGTTAACGTTTAAAACGTTTATTTATATAAGTAACAAATGCATTCTGTATTGCTTTGTGATTTCATAAATAGGGAGGCCTTAATCACTTTATAATAAAGTGTAAACTCATCTCTTTTGTGAAGCTCGTTGCCATCTAAGACATACATTAACAGCTTTTCCATTTGAAAAGAAAATTAACCAAAGTATTTGGGTTATGCTTCAAAGTAATTTATTATTTAGTAATTACTTATATAGCACACAGAGTTGACAATAAAATTTGAAACATAGACAATTAAATTTAAAAAAGCACCTCAGTAGATCCTGTGTGTGTGGGAGCTGTATTCTGTAAAGTCTCCTGAAATGCTGAATTAGCAACCACTGCCTCATTGCTCCTAAGAGAAATATGTGTGTGTGTGTGCATCTCTATCATCTATCTATCTACAAATACATCACACATCGATTTTAATCTTAAGTCATAAAAAACAACTCATCCTGGTGAATTTCATTTTCTTCATTTTATAAAAGAAAAAAATAAAGGTCCAGAGGTAAGTACTTGCCGAGGCTCTCCTCCAATGGGTACTAGAGTTGGGATTCGACCTCATCGAGTAACCTCAGAGCAGGAGCTTCTTGTAGTGTACCTCCTTGCATCCTAGCATCTCCATCCTCTGATGCCTCATGAGAGCAAACTAAGAAGGCAGAGGGTTATTTTGTCTGACCTCAGGTGGGAATTTGGTAGTTGGTCAACTCAAATTGCCGTCGCTGCTCCTTTTCAATCTGTGCATGTTAGCAAATCACCCCAAAACACTGCGAGTATTGACTTAGGGGTTACAAATAAATGTTAGCTACTAGGAAAATTGGCATATACACGTTCTGCCAGTGATGAGGGTTGACTCTTTTTTAGTATTTCTCCTTAGGTTATATAACTAAAAATTCTTGGGTATAGAAAAATTAAAGCAAGAAATGGTAATTTGAAAGAATAAAAGTAATTATCTTGGGATGATGCAAAAAATACTCCACCCAAAATACACACCAAAGTTATTATAGTAATAAGTGTGGAGTGTCTCACAGGATTTCTCTGAAAATAATATGGATAAAATATCACAACCTCATTAATCTCTGCTTTAACTATTGACATTTTGGAGCAGCAGATATCAAATATCTCCATTGTATCAGGAACAATGCCTTTTGTGTTCATTGGTTTATTTAATACTAGAGGCCCAAAGCATGAAATTTGTGCAAGGGTTTTGACCCCAGCCCCCACCTGCCAGTGCTGCACCCAGGGGCCTCTGCTGCCTCTGCTGTGGGCCCCACCCACTGTGGCTTTGTTCAGAAGGAAGGATGTCCAGGAAGATGTCTGGTCTAATTAGCATATTATGCTTTTGTTATTATAGAAGATTTGAAGCTAACCTAGGAATGAAGCAAGCATGGCTATTGTTCAGTTAGTGAAACAGTCGAACACATTTTCTAAGTTATAAAACTAGACTGAGAATCTTGAAAGCAATTATCTTTGACTCTGAAGCTCATGGCCTCTTCAATACATCACACAGCTTTCAAGAGAAATACTTTGGAGGACATACCATTCTTAATTAGATTTGTGTGTTTAACTGTGTATTTTGCTTATATGAAAGTTCTGCAAAAGAATATCCAGGGCTGTCTGGCCCCATATTTTATCTCTGGTTCCTAGTGTAGTGCCTGGCACATCATTAACAGAGTATAAATATCTGTTGATGTTATAAATAAAAATGAATAGATTAATGATATCCTAGTTACAAAGAATAGCTTCCAAAATTTTTTAGATAATTACATAATTGAGTTCAGATTTTTATTTTATTTTTGCTGCGTACACTCTGCCAACATTGGCAACCAAAATTTATAATTAATGATTACTTGAGTTACTTTTAGGTTTTGAATATATTTCTGTATGCAACACAGGGCTTTCTTTTGAACCATTTCCTGCCATTACTATGCTCACTGACGACTTTCTTTGTTCTACCTTCTAAGTCTACATTGTTGGCAAACCTCAGGCAGAACACTGTGCCCATTCTTAAACAGCCATCTGCATGTGCCCAGGAAAAATAGCAAAGAACAGAAAAAACCCTGTCAAGTTCTTGTCCTTTGCCAATTTCTTCATTCCACTTTACTGTGCACTCTGAGTGCTAATATAAAGTGGGGATTCTGATAGCTTCACCCGTTCTCAATAGTTTGTATTTCAAAGAAGCAGGAAGAACAGAGGCACAGAAAAAGGAAAACATCTACTGGTGTCATTACAAAATACTATATTAATATATTATTATACCATGAATGAGGGCGGAAGAATACCTGACAGAACATATTTAATACCTGTATCTGTTAGCATACATATTCATACTCAGGCTTAAGTTGTATGGAGACTTGGAATATGTAGAAATATAATAATGATTACATTAGCTCGAATTCAGAGAAAATGACAAATAAAAACTCTAGAAGAAAAAAAAATTGCTTAATAGCTTCTTACATGAGTGCGTTTTATTAAAAACTTTACCCTTAAGCAAATTGGTAGAAGTTTAGAGCAAAAATAAGATTTCATTTATTTTACATAGTAGTCTGCTTGCAACTACTTTTTTATTATAATTCATATAAATGCATTTTCTAAGGCATTCTTAGAAACATACAGGTTTTTTACTTTTTGTTACATTTTAAAGAAAAACATGTTTTGAGAGAAGTGATTCTGCTGGCAGTGCTTTTCTCTGTAGGCTCTCTGGCTTTATTTACTAAAAATAGAGGTTCTTAGGATTAAAACTTTAATAATTGAAAAAATCCTGGTTGCTGAGGGGTCCAGTGGTCTCCAATAAATCCCCTGGAGATGAAAGTGCTTCAGGAGGAGCTCAGGGGGAGCTGGGGCTTATGAGGGAGAGACCAAGCAGAGAATATTTTATCGGTTCACATTGTGGGGTTTTAAATAAGAGTCTACCTGCTAAAAGGAGTCTCTACTAAAATTTAGAATTTCTTTATCTAGTCCAGCTTTCTCAACACTAGGTCATACTTAAGTACATATTCTAGTAGATTGCAAATAATTTATATTAGACACTGCGATATATTTGGGGAAAATAATATTGCTTACACAATGTAGAGATTCCAAACTGGGTCCTCTACAGGTTTGCTAAATGAGAACTAAGATCTATCTATACGTCACTGAATCTATTGATATCAGTTTTTGTGTTTATCTCATGCAAGCACAATGCCAAACACAACATAATCTAAATAAACATTTGTTAAAACTATGAATCGTAGCAGAAAGTGTTCTGGCTCAATTGATGTCCCAATCCACATGAAATATCTGGTCAGAGAATGCTTATTCCCTCACCGTGTGTGTGTGTGTGTGTGTGTGTGTATCAGATATTCTTCTAAGTACTTTACATTTATATATATATTTCAAATATATATATACTAGAGGCCCGGTGCACAAAAATTTGTGCACTTGCGGGGGGGGAGGGGGGGCGTCCCTCAGCCTGGTCTGTGCCTTCTCACAATCTGGGACCCATTGGGGGATGACCACTTGCTGGTTTATGCCCACTCCCCCCGGGATCGTGCCTAAGCTGGCAGTCAGACATCCCTCTGGCAGCCCGGGAGCCCTCAGGGGATGTCCACTTGCCAGCAGGGAGCAGGTTTAAACTGTAGTTGGAAATCCTTAGTGCTGCTGAGGAGGCAGGAGAGGCTCCCACCACTACCATTCTACTGGCAGCTGGCAGCCTGGCTTGTGGCTGAGCAGAGCTCCCCCTGTAGGAGTGCACTGACCACCAGGGTGCAGCTCCTGCATTGAGTATCTGCCCCCTGGTGGTCAGTGTGTGTCATAGTGACCAGTCATTCCCAGTGGTTCTGCTGTTAGGATCAATTTGCATATTACCCTTTTATTATATAGGATTGATTTCAAAGATGAAGGGAGAAGGCGAAACATCAATGATGAGAGAGAATCATTGGTTACCACGCCCCCCACTGGGATTAAACCCGGGCATGTGCCCTGACCAGGATTCAAACTATGACATCTGGTTCATAGATTGGGCACCATGTATTCACTTTTGATTTTTGTTTTCCATGAAGGAGAAGCTCCTTTTTGGAAGAAAGAAGGAACTGATGAACACTATGTGCTGTCTTTCTACTACCTTGCTCACTCCTCCCTTTAGAATGCTGACTGCCTTTCTGATTTCTGAGTTTCACATCTATTGGTTCTGCTTTTCAACATAGTTGTTGCTGTGAATACATTCTCATTCTCTTGCCCTCCCACCTTCAAAGTGTACTCTCCTCCTTGGATTCTTATCCTCTGGCCAAAACCTCCAGGTCCTAAGGAAGTGTGCTGTGCCATTCTCTGGGCACTGTACCTGAATGAGTCAGGGTTGTGTGGGTCTGGAGGTTACAGGCCCAGCTGAGAGAAAAGACTCCATCCTATTCTCCACTGTAGCTCTACAACTGAGAATTGATATTGTATATTAATTCCCATTTGAATTCTTATGTCTGTTATCATTTCATCAGAACTTGAAAGGGATGATTAATTAGCATGTTCAAACAACAAGCAATATTTAATAATATCTCTTGCTTATTTAATGTACTAGGGGCCCAGTGCGCAAAAATTTGTGCACTCAGGGGGTGGGGGTCCCTCAGCCCGGCCTGTGCCCTCTTGCAGTCTGGGACACCTCAGGGGAGAAGTCCACTCACTGGCATGCCTGGCCAGCCTGGGTGAGGGACTGAGAGCCATTTTCAGGCTGCCCACAGCCCCTTCAGGGTTCCTGCATTTGGGGGATGGGAAGGCTGGTGAGTGCAAGCCTGGAGGTTTCCCACCAGAGGGCCCACGATCGCACATGCCTGGTGGACCCCCGCCACTAGGGGACACACTTGGTGCAGAACTGGGTGGCGAGCCAGGGGTGGACGCTGGTGCAGGATCCCTCAGTGGGGCCCTGTTGCTGAGCAAACACACCCGGGGTGGAGCCAGACAGTGGACTGGCTTTGATTCTCCACACTGTGCAGCAGATGCTCCCGCAAGCGCCGTGGAGGACCCACTCTCCTGCACGCCAGGGAGGTCCCCAGGGGGCAAAGCCAGGCAGTGGACCCGGGATGGATGCTCCTGGATACCCCGAGGAGGCCCCAGGCTGGACTCCCCCCAACTGAGCTGACACACCTGGCACAGCTATGCTGGCCAGCCGTGGAGGCTCCCAGTGCAGAGCCGCCCTGCCAGCCTCCATCTTGGCTGGGTTAATTTGCATACAGCCACTCTGATTGGCTGGTGAGCCTGGTCGTGAGCAGAGGCTCAGCCACTCTAGGCAGGCAGTTGCAACAGAAGCCTCTGGTTTGCTCTAGATCCATGGCTGCTGGCCTCCATCTTGGCTGGGTTAATTTGCATACAGCCGCTCAGGTTGACTGGGAGGCATGGCTTGGCTGGTGGGCGTGGCCGTGAACAGAGGCTCAGCCAGCCTAGGCAGGAAGTTGCAACAGAAGCCTCTGGTTTGCTCTAGATCCATGGCTGCTGGCCTCCATCTTGGCTGGGCTAATTTGCATACAGCCACTCAGGTTGACTGGGAGGTGTGGCTTGGCTGGTGGGCATGGCTTAGGTGTCTCAGAGTGATGGTTAATTTCCATATTACTCTTTTATTATATTAGATAATATATGTCAGATTCTTCTAAGTACTTTACATTAATTAATACATTTAGTTTCCACAGTAGACATATAAGTATATACGATTGAGATGGGGAAGCAGAGGCACCAAGAGGTTAAGTAACTTTCCCAAGGTCATAAGGCTAATAAAATGGCAAGGTACATACACAGCTATGCGAGGTTAAAAATATCTTAAACATCCTGTTATATTGCCAAAAATATCTTAAACATCCTGTTATATTGCCTCAATAACATTATCTGGCATTAGCTATTCACCTGCAATTAACTAGAATTACATTGGATTAGAAGTCTGAAGACCTGGGCTCTGGTTTCCTGGAATGTACCATGACCTTAAAATTTCATAGTCTTTTAGAAATACACTTTTCTACAGGTTGAAAGGAGCTGCTGGTTTAATGGGAGCAAAATGATTCATTTGGTGTGGGATACACTTAATGAAATGGAATAATGAAATAATTTGATTGAACTGCAAACTCTTACATTGGAGACAAGGGCTAGGATTTTTTGGGAGGGAGGGATTGGGGTAGGTCTTTTGAAATCATCTTGCTAAAATGATTAAATACTATTAAATATACTTTTAAAATTTGTAAGACTTCATTTTTTAAACATTCACTACACATTTGTTACCTAAGGTGGCCCATTATTATGATTTCTATTTTATAATGTTTAGAAAACAAGCTCAAAATGGCTAATGTTTATAATTCCACAAGTTTATACCAATTTGCTTTAATTAGGGACAAAGAAAATGGTTCCCAAAGCTTGGGTAATATTATATTTTAAAGAATATATTATTTTATTATTCTTGTAACAGAAAAATGATTTGACATATAAATTGAGTAGTAATTTTGTGTCATAGAAAATTTCATAATCATATAAAATATAATGACAAATATGAAAGCTTGGAAAATGTTGTTTCTTAAGCTATTCACTCACATAAGCATATATTCTTTTTCTTTGAATCATGAATTTAGCTTTAACATTTTTTTTTATTTACATAGGGAAAAATACATTAAAGTGGTTTCTGCATAACAAAGCTATCAGACTCCAGGGAACTTTTTATTTCAACTATAATATTTAATGGTAAAGCTAAAATGTGTTGGTTTATCTATGTGGCAGGCTCTGTGCTGGGGGTTTTGCATGCATCATTGCACTCATCTTTAGACAAACCTGACAAAGTAGTGTCCATGCAATTTAGAAAACTCTTTGGTTTCTACTTCCTTATCTCTAAAAGGGGAATGATTATTGAACTTAATTCATAACATTGATTGTTTTGAATATTGAAATGATGACTGGTAAAGAGTATTCTTCAGTGAATATAAGCTGCAAATGCCATTTCAGATATAAAGAAACTGAGATTTAGGAGAAATGAGATGCCCAGAGAGATGTAGCTAGATAGTATAAACTAATCCATATTTGAGAAGATCCTTGTAATAAATGCTCTCTTCAGCCTTCCAGGTCTTAATATGAGGTTCATTTGGATGATGACCTTTGCATCCTCTCTATTAAAGCCCCATGCCCCTGTGTTTCCTATCAGATTATTTTCTGTCTGTGATGAGCCTATTAGCCTTTCCTCCAGGTCTTGGGACTTCACAGACAATGAATAGTCACAGCAACACTAATCACAGCATCAATTGTGCGATTCCTGTGGACAAAGTAATGTATTAAGTGCCTTATGTATTTTTATTTCATGTAATCTTAAAAATAGCCATATAGGTCAGCTATCAATGTTATATTTGTTTTAAAGATGAGGAATCTGAAGTGAAAATTATTAGTAATTTGCCATAGGTCACACAGCATTTGACTTCTAACTGGAATTTGAACTCAGATCTTCCGAATCCTGACATAAATATTGAGCCTCTGTATTGTAGAAATGCTCTGAACACTAAATCGATAGGATTGCTCCATGAGAACTTGTGAGCCCATGGTATTTAGTCAATTTGTCATTGCTAGTTTGGTCACATACAGCTTATATAGCATGGTCATCGGTGTCACAACAGAGGGCATGCTATTAGGAAACAGAGAACATCAGCAAACCTTACAAGTACTGGAAAGCACAGCACAAACAGATCTGCTAGGTCTGCACATCTCTAAAGTATTAACTTTGCTAATGGAGGATATAGAGCCAAGAGCTAATATCCAATAATGAGTTTGGGAAAAGGTTAGAAAAATGCATTCTTAGGGAATTTTGTGAATTTTGGTTAGATGTGAAGGGTGGATACAATATTCAGCAGAATACTTCTTTGCTATTTAGTATGCAGCAGTTTGCAAATTATTAGTTTTCTTTGCTGATGCTTCTAATTTAGTTACCTTTCTTGGCTCATTATGTTAAAGAACCTTTCCAGAGAATAACTCTTTGTAAGCACTAACCTAATTAAGATAACTGGGTTCTTCTCTGGCTCTGATGTTTTCCAGGGTTTGACCATGGACCAAATATACATTCTCTGGGCCTTTCATATATTTGTCTCTACTAAAATTGGAAGTAATCATCAAGGCATCTAAAATTTTCAAACTATATCTGCCATTTTGCTACTTTGGAATTCTTAAAAAGAGACTTTTTAATAAATATGTGTAGTAGGTACCTTTTATTTTTCTCTATAGCATTCATGTACCCTCCTTTTGATAATATATTAATTTATTTCTGATAGGCCATTTCTGCTTTCACCCTTGACTCAGCTCACTTACTTTTAGTAAATCTAGGATTATGCTATTGCTCAAACTTGGTCCATTTTAGCATGATGTCACTTGACCACAATGACTTTTGTGTATGATAATGCTGAAATGGAAAGGCAGTAGCAACGGCAAAGATGAGCAGGCATTTCTGGGGCCATGGAGAATTGGAAGTGGAACTCACCATGTAATTGACTTGGTATGCTTAGTACAACTTAGTCAGCTATACTGCCCAGTATTCTCTTAGATTTTCATTCATTCCAGAAGGAGAAAAATTTGAAAATGCAAAATCTCTTAACAGAACTACTTCACTAATGCTAGGAATGAAAATAAAAAAAAACTAAACTAGAGTTAAGCAAATAAGAACCCTAGAGCTAGCATTTATTGAGCACTTATAATATACTAGGCAATATTCTGAGCACATTGCATATATTAACTTACTGCATTTAAAAGTAATAATATAATGCGGTTCTTTCATTTCCACTGAGTAGACATAATTACTCTAATTAACCTTAGCTTTTTGAGCTAGAAGAAGAAATAAAATATACAGAGTAATATATTTGCCAAAAGGCACATGATTTAATGAGGAAAGAGAGAGCCATATTTTGTCTAGGGAATGAATGTTGAGTGTGATACATTAAAAAGAAATAAAGAATGAAAAGGTCAGTTGGGTCAGAATATGAACATCTATTTGCCAAATTAAGGAGTTTAGGTTTCATTCTGTAAAAAGAAGGAAACCAACGTTAGTGTGCAGTAGTGTTCTAACAGTATAGGACTTGGGGAGGGAAGAGGCTTCTTGTGAGGAGAGTGCAGAAATGGACTGAGTTGGTTCAGATTTGCCTCCCGCATAACAGAGTTAATAGCTTATTTCATTCTACTGTTTGCTTGATAAATTAGGAAAAAGAGAAGTATTGTAAAGCCATATAGTGCTATAAAATATTTACTATTGATTATTATTAAAGTAAAGGACTTAGAAAGCCTTGAGACCTACATTGGCCTTGAAATTGTCAATAGTAATTAAACTTTGCTCAAGATGAAAAATACTGTAATAAAGGTAGAGATTTCTTTACTTCCTTCAATGAACCACACTGGGGGAAACTGGGAAGGGATTGAAAAAAGAGGTAAAAGAGCTCATAGCTGGTATTGTCAATAAAAACAAAGGCAGCAGGACAATGAGAGTTACAGATCTATTTAGAAGAGGTGAAGAGGTAAAAAAGACACTCAGCAATATGATAAATAACTGTGATAGTGATCAACATATTGCCTCTCAGCTGTGCAAGTTCTCCTTTGCAGCTGAACTAGTATGGATTTTTGCCAATAGGCATGCTGGGGAGGAAGGGGTTTCCTCCTTCAGCTTCTGATGTGCTTCCCACCCTATCTACAGCTTCTGTGGCTCTTGGCTCTGCAGTGCAAGGCAGTCGGCAGCACTCAGCAACAAGCACCTACCCCTGGCATCTCTAGTTTGGTTCATTGCAAATTCTGAGTAAATGGCCACTCCCTGTGGGTGGCTTCCACAGGCATCCCAAATGGCAAGTTCCCAGCAACTTCCAGAGGCAAGATTTCTAGCAAATTCCTTTCACACAACACCACAGAAACCATGTCATTCAGTGAGCCATGGCCATGCCTTCACCAAGGAGGTCTGGATCTCAGCCCTGGGCTGGGGTGGGGACAACAAAGGCAGGAGTACTATCTCGGGTGCTCACTCTCAGCCATTTCCATGGTGGTGGTGGCTGTATTAGTCCGTTCAGGCTACGTCAACAGAAGGTCATAGGCTGGTGGCTAAATAATACATTTCTTTCTCATAGTTCAGGAAGCTGGATGTCTGAGGTCAGGGTGCTGGTGAGGAACCTCGTGCAGGTTTTAGATTGCTGAGTTCTGCTTGTATCCTCACAGGGGAGCGGGAAGAGAACAGAGAGAGGAAGCAGCTCTCCATGACTCTCATAAGGGTACAGATTTCATTCATGAGGGTTTCAACTCCTGACCTTGTTAAATGCTAATTAACTCCCCAAAAGCCTAGTGCCTAAGACCATCATATGGCAGGGGGAAGAGTAGGAGTTCAAAATATGAATTGGGGGGAGAGAGGGAGAGGTCACATAGACATTCAGTCTATAAAAAATATCATTATATATTATACTAGTAGCCCATTGCAGGAAGAGTCCTGCAAGAATAGGGCTTCCTGAGCCAGAGCAAAGAAGAGAAGGGAGCGAAGCCTGCCTCGGCTCCTATCTCTGCCACCTCAGCTCCCTCCTGTCTCTGCTGCCTCGGCTCCCCCCCTACCTCGCCTGCTTCTTCTTCACCCTGCTTCTCCCTCCCTTCTTCACCTTCTCTGCTGCCTTGGCTCCATTCCCTTCTCCACAGCTTGGCTCCCTTCTGCAGCACTTGGCTTCCTTCTATGCTGTCTTTAGTCTTCGCTCTCCTGTATATGCAAATTAAGGACCATATTTGATGGGTTAATTTGAATACAGTCGCTCTGATTGGCTGGTGGGCATGGCTTAGCTGGTGGGTATGACTTATGTGTCTCAGAGTGATGGTTAATTTGCATATTACTCTTTTATTAGAATAGATGATACCAGGGGCTCAGTGCATGAAATTCCTGCACTGGGGTGGGGGGGTCCTCAGCTCAGCCTGCCCCCTCTCACATTTTGGGAGCCCTCAGTGGGTGTCCTACTGACAGCTTAGGCCCACTCCCTGATCCCCTTGGGAAGCGGGCCTAAGCCACAGTCTGGCCTCCCTTTGTGGGAGGTGACCAGCTCCATCACCCTGCTGCTGCAGCCACTGCCAGTCACCTCAGCCACCAAGGTGTTTTCATCAATGCAGACTCCAGTCCCTTCACCATGAAAAAATGACAACTTTCTTTAGGCATTTTCAAGATGTGTCTTTCATAGGATATAACATTTCTTTCTTTCTTTCTTTTTTATCCTCACCTGAGGATATGTTTCCATTGATTTTTAGAGAATGTGGAAGAGAAGGGAAAGACAGAGAGAAACATCAAAGTGAGAGGAACACTTTGATTGGTTGCCTCCTGCATGAGCCCTGACCTGGGCCCTGGGCAGGGAGGAGCCTGCAACCTACGTACATGGCCTTGGACAGAATTGAACCCAGACCCTGCAGTCAACAGGCTGAGGCATTATGCACTGAGCCAAACTGGCTAGGAAGGATATGACATTTCTTAGCCCTCCAGCAGTGGACCTTCATTTTTTTTTTCTCCAGGAGTGTGGTGGAAAAACCCTAGATCACCTTTTTGGATACTTATTACCCAAGTTACTAAGAATATTACCAGTAGCATACAGGGAGCTTATCCAATGAGCAGTAAGAAAAGGTGTTTCCTCTGTAGTTCACTCCAATCACCGGTTCCACCCTTGCCCCTCCAATCCCAGCT
The DNA here is from genome assembly GCA_004026665.1 of Murina feae. Lineage (NCBI taxonomy): Eukaryota > Metazoa > Chordata > Mammalia > Chiroptera > Vespertilionidae > Murina > Murina feae. Next base: position 9,717 of record PVJC01022176.1, on the reverse strand, counting down.
CCACCTCTGCCCAGGTGTGTAACCTCTGGCCGAGGCTGCAGGCCTAGGCAGGGGACTTCCAGCGCCCTGCTTTGCCAGCTCCACCGGTGCCCAGACCCCTGTAATTGCAGGCTCTGCCACTGCCCCTCCAATCGCTGGCTCTGTGGAGCCCAGATCCCTGTGATCTCCAGCCTTGCCCCTGCCTAGGCCTGAGGCCTCTGGCCTGGGCCTTATGCCTAGATAGGGCACCCTCATTCCCCTCTGATCACTGGCTCTGTCTCTGCCCCCTCTGATCACCAGCTCCATACTTGCCCATGCCTGACGCCTCTGGCAAAGGCCTCTGGCCTGGGCAGAGCCTCCCCAGCCCCCCTGATTACCTGTTCCGCCCCTAAAGCTCCCCACCTCCCCCATCACCTGTGTGGCTAACAGGCCTGATCACTTCAGTGGCGGGGCTGAGCTGGACTGGGCACCTCCATCTTGTGGCCATGGGAACGGCCATCGTTGTCACAGAGTGAAGCCTATTTGCATATTACTCTTTTATTAGATAGGATTTGCTGTTATATTATTCACTAAAAGTCATGCACGGTTAGGTGGGGGAGGCGGAAAGGTCCCTCAGCTGGACCTGCACCCTCTCCAATTCAGGAACCCTCAGGAGATGTGCTACTGATGGCTTGGGTCCACTCCATGTGGTTCTCTACTCTTTGCCGGGCCTGTCTGCTCCATACCATGGGGATGGGCAAGCAGGCCCTGCTGGGTGCCACCTGCGGGGTCCCCAATGGCTTGCACCCCATTGTCCCCTCATCCACAGATGTCACCCCAGTTGGCCACCGCCTGTGGGGGTCCCCATCACTGGTCCCCCCTCCTCCGCAGCTGGCACCCAACAGGCCCTGCTGGGCACTGCCTGCAGCCAACTGCTTATCTGCTCAGGGGGTCATATGGCGACCCTCCAGCAGGCCCTGCTGGGTGCTGCCTGTGGTCTGATTGCCTGCTGGGCTCCTGTTGCCAGGGTTACGCCACCAGTGTCCTGCCCCACCGCTATGGGCACCACCATTTTTGTCCTAGACTGATGGTTAATTTGCATATTACTCTTTCATTAGATAGGATTATATATGTTTTTTATATTATTCAGAACTATATTTATGTCTTGCTAGCCAATTCCTTGTTACTTCAAACTCCTGCTATAATTAATAATTCTTTTTTGTTGTTGTTATTCTCACCTGAGGATATTTTTTTCCATTGATTTCTTTTTACAGAGAGTGGAAGGGAGGGAGAAATATGGGAACAACAGAGAAAGACAGAGAGAGTGAAATGTCAATGTGAGAGAGATACATTGATTAACTGCCTTCAGCATGTGATGGGGATTGAACCCGTAACCCTTCAGTGTGTGGGCCAATGCTTCACCACTGGACAACACCTGCCAGGGCTAATTAATAATTCTTTATACTAATTTTCCCTGTTCAAATTATTGTTTTTATCTCCTGACTGGATTCTGATAAGGTAAATGAAAGGAAATTGTTATTTGTACTAAAGAGATAAATGATTTACATTGCCTTTTGCAGTCTCTGACTATTTGTAAAAGTTCCAAATAAGTTTGTTTTTTAATTCATCTGTGAATACTAGTGTGTGTGTGTGTGTGTGTGTGTGTGTGTGTGTTTAAGTAAAACTTAGGTCTATGTGGCTCAGGTGGTTGTCCCTCACCCAAAAGGTTGCAGGTTAGATTCCAGGTGCAGGAGGCAGCCCATTGATGTTTCCCTCTCACATTGTTATTTCTCTCTCGTTCTCTCCCTCTCCCTTCCACTCTCTCTAAAAATCAATAAAATATATTTTAAAAGGTAAAACTTAGATTTATAATGTTACTTTGTATTTTGTTCAGTTTATTTTAATTTGTATTACAGATTTTAACACTATGTTATAGTGTAACTACCTAACTTGTGTAACTAACTTACATAGAACATGAACTAAGAACTAACCAATCATACCAATGCCTTACAGATTTGATCTCATTAAGTGAATACCAGCACTGATCCAAATTTTTCAGACTTTTAAATGCACCATTAAAGATGTTACCCCAAGGTGGTTGCAATGAACACTCAGTCCTAATTCAAGTTACCAATTAGAGATCCATATATGCCACTCTAAAAAGTGGTTGGTTAGATCTCTTTTACCTTTTTTTGGTAAAATAGCATTTTCTACTTAGTGTTTTGTTTTACTTTAAGTGCTAATTTTTGTTCTGGTATGACAAATGGAGAAGGACTAAAACCAAGAGTTTCCTTTAATTAGAAGAAGAATCACTAAGAACTTTGGGGATGGAGAAAGGAATATGAGACACTATGATTCTAAACTGGACACTTTCATGATCCATACGTGAACAACTTTAAAAAAGTTATCAAATACTGAAATCATATGAAAATTAAACATTCAATAGCTGTAGTAATTTTATATGTCTTACATTTAAGTTTAAGATGTTAGGTGTAGTGTAGAAAATTCCTATATAAAGGCGAAGAAATTAGATTTGATTGCTTTGGTTTATTTCCAATAAGCAATTTAACTCAACTTACTATATAATGCCTTTCCTCCTTATTATTTGTAATATTATTTATGTTTTATTCATTAGCAAAAGTTTTCAAATGCTATGCAGTAGCATGTGAAATTATATATATTTACAAATTATAGTAATTCTAATATATAAAATTTAAATGATTCTAATATTTAAAAGTTAAAGCCATTACATATCTTCAGAATGCTAAGTATGAACTATTTAAACATACTTACTAATTTATAAATTCTAATTGTTACACTTAGATTTTAGAATGGGTTTTCTTTTTTGAAAATGTGACTTTAAAAAGCATCATCTATCCTGATATATTTCTAGTGAAATCAAAATACTTTAAAAAATGTGGGCATGTTAATATATAATTGCTGAACATTATAGTAGAATAAATGAGCTTGAATTTATTGTTTGCCAACCGAATTATTTACATCTAACCTAATATATAGAGAGGGCAAAATATAATAGTCTTTAACTCCATATTTGAGATTTAGCAACCTACATGAGGAGAAACATCTGAGTAGTTTTTCTATTTACTGTGTACGTGTGTGTATGTGTGTGTGTGTTTTAAATAGTAATTGTACTTGTAGTTATTTTTTTGGCTCCAGTTGAAATACCATAAAATGTTTTCATGAGCTCCCATTTAAAAGTATTTTCTTATTGAATAATTTCAAGATAATGGCCTGCAATTGCATTAAGCATTTGGAATGAATAGGCAAGAATCAAGTGGAAGCAAAATGAATCCATTAAATCTCTATTGAATAGAGACAGGTCAATAGAGAGAAGCTCCAAGTCAAACATTTATTTATATAACTATACAAAATCTTCATTCCTGAACTTTCTAGGTAAAGCTAAAACTGAGACTAACTTTATGCAAACTAAAAGAGTATCCCAAAATTTCTGGGAGAGATAAATATTTGTGTTGTGGTAGCTCCCTAGAGGGACTCTGCTGGCATACAGGCTAGAGAGCGATGGGAATAAAGGCATGAGGTGCTTCGAATCCAGAAATTGACTCTACCTTCAGAGATTAAACCTAAGGAACCCTTGTCCTAATATAATTTAGTTCCAGTAGGTCATTCTATAGGGTAGGAAAAATGTAGGAGGTTTGGGAAATTTTACTTATATCTTGCAGTAGTTCTCAACCTTCTGTCCCTTTAAATACAGTTCTTCATGTTGTGACACAACCATAAAATTATTTTTGTTGCTACTTCATAACTGTAATGTTGCTACTGTTATGAATCATAATGTAAATATCTAATATGCAGGATGGTCTTAGGAGACCCCTGTGAAAGGGTCGTTCGACCACCAAAGGAGTCACAACCCGCAGGTTGAGGAAGGAAGAAAGAGCAAGGAAGAAATATTTTTTAAAACTATGGTTTTCATTTTTGAAATTATAAAAAACATACTACTTTGTCATACTATATTGTTATAAAACATGTTTGACCCCAGCCAGAGCATGGCTCAGTGATAGAGCATCGACCTGTGAGCCAGGAGGTCACAGTTCAATTCCAGGCCAGGACACATGCCAGGTTGTGGGTTCAGTCCCCAGTGTGGGCATGCAGGAGGCAGGCAATCAATGATTTTCTTCATCATTGATGTTTCTATTTATTTCTCTCTAAAATCAATAAAAATATGTTTAAAAATAAAAATAAGATGTTTGACCCTTTATCCTAATTTGTGCCAAAGAAATTTTTTCATTTAATCCTTCTTATTCCCTGGGCCTAACATTCTAATTTTTGGTTAGACATTTTGACCTAATTCTGAGTTCCAGAAGGTTCTAATGCCATAATTTCTCCTGGAGCTTTTAATGACTATTTTAATGTTTGAGCAACCCTGGATTGTTGTCCTAAAAGAACTGTATTTGCCACCCCACATGGAAATACTTAGCAACCTTTACAGTATGTTATTTCTCATCCTCAAATTATTTGGTAACCCTGACAATGGTAACTAGCTACAGAAGTACCTGTGACTGATATTTTTAGGTAAATGCTATCTTGACAACATCCAAGTTGTTCATCCTGTGAAAAAACGATACATCTCTTCTTACATCCTGTCTTTCCTGGAGTCAGAAATTTTATAAACCCTAGCAAGGATATGCTCACATTTTTCTTTCCAAATCTTTACCTATGACACTGAAATATAACATACATCATTAGTCTGTATTTCACTTTCAGTCCTTTGCCCAGAAAATATGACTGTGTTCTCTTAGACATTTAGGATATTTTTTCTTATGACAATGTGCTTTTTTTTATGGTTAATTTTTTTAGACCTTCTCCAAAGCTAATCATTTTATGTTTTCAAATGTAATTACATTTAATTCAAGAAAAATTTCATTGGTGACTACTATATGGTATCTTCTACAGGGGTATAATGCTGAATAAGATATCATCTTTATCCTTACAGATGCTGGATATAAAAAAAAATGTATTTTGATGTTTTTCATTTTGCCAGATATTATTCAAGCACAAATTATTTAAATGATGCTTTTGTAAATTTGTGAAATTTAATAAAAATGTCCAAACTCTTTTTAAGTGTGGGAATTTTAGAAAACAGACTCTCCTTACTCTAAGATAGTCGTATGGCATTTTCTCTCATGAAGATGGTAATATTAAAATTATTTTTAGTGTAAATTACCATACTTCTATTTTTATTTTTTATAGGCTCCTTACTTAGCTGAATTTCAAATCTACCAAAATATTCAATAGAATACACAAGGATTAGTGCCTTTCTTAGCTCTTCCAAATTCTTTAGTTATTACATGCATAGTAATAACCACCTTGAAGCAGCTCATTCACTGGAGCCAGCTGCTAGGGTCATGTCCTAAATGCAGCTTAAACAGCAGGCTCCAATCTGATGAAATCTGACCGGAAATCGTGGAGCAAACAGAAGCTCAGCAGTTGTTCATATTTAAGATTCAGCAGGCGCACAAAGCTGAAAGCACCTCTTCTGCCTTGACAGTATCTATAGGTCCAAACCTCAGTATGCTGATTCTATCATAATGCAGAAAATTGCTTAATTCCCTCTGGAAATTAACAATGAAAAGGAAAGAGTCTCCTTGAATCGCTCTTGATTTTCCTTTTGATTGGCCGATGCTATCTTTCCTTTACCTGAGGATAAAAGAAACGCTTTTTAAAAAGTGTGTCCATTTAAAAACATCTGTTCATTTTCTGTATATGTTTTAATGCATAATGTGAAAATGAAGTGAGGTGGGTGTTCTCCAAATCTTATTAGAATAGTCTCAAAAACTCATGATTTTGTGAAGATTGTTAATTCATTCTTGTAGGATTGTTGGTTTTTTGTTTTAATTTTTTATGATATGCGATGTTTGGTGTTTTGACTAGGAGACATGTTTTAAGTGCCTGCTGCAGATTTCTGATTGCTCTGCATAATTATCTCCTTCTCAGATACATTGATATATTCCTCTCTACTGCATTACAGGCTAACATACACACACACACACGTGCTATAATATCCTGATTTCGTTACACATTAGTTGAAATCTGATATAACTCAGGCAATAATTCACATGCAAACACATTGTGTAGCAACATGACACCGGATCTGAACTGTGGGTCGCAACTCCTTTGGGAGTCGAACGATCCTTTCACAGGGGTCGACTAAATACATCCTGCATATTAGATAGTTACATTACGATTCATAACAGTAGCAACATTACAGTTATGAAGTAGCAACGAAAATAATTTTATGGTTGCGTCACCACAACATGAGGAACTGTATTAAAGGATCGCAGCATTAGAAAGGTTGAAAACCACTGAGAGAGATGTTCCTATCATGATACTTCTGAAGGTGACAGTTTTGATATTTGCGGGTTGCTGAGTGCACCCTACACTGGATACATCCTCTGGCTTTTGCAAATGTGCTTAGATACTATCTGTTAATTGTGCCACAATATCTGTAATTACCACATCCTTTAAAATTGGGACTAAATCAGTCTTCTTGTGATATAAGTGCACTGATGAATGAATCTTTACTTAAAGGGACATTGAAAAGGATAATTTCCATATAGAATCATTTGGAATATGAAAAATCCTTTATTTTTCTGTTTTCAGCACATGTACATTTCTTATTAATGTATTTGATTAATGGTATTTTGTTTGTCTTTTATGTCAGATGTAAAGTTTTCCTCTCTCCACCCCCTCCCCCAACACCTCATGGTAAGGATCACTACATTTTAAGCTGCCTCGTATATAATGCCCAACACTGCACCACCATCAAATTTAAATGTGGGTTTAATAAGTGCTTTTGGTTAAGATGATGAAACTGATCCAGTTTCTATTTACAGACCGTTTAGCAATAGTGATCACTTTTCAATTCTCCAACATAACTTGTGGCTGATAAGCACATTTGAAAGAGATAAGTGCACTTAAAAATATATATGTTTTTATTGATTTCAGAGAGGAAGAGAGAGGGAGAGATAGAAAAATCAATAATGAGAGAGAATCATTGATCAGCTGCCTCCTGCAACCCAGGCATATGCCCTGACCAGGAATCCAACCAGGGACCCTACAGTCCACAGGATGATGCTCTATCCACTGAGCCAAACCTGCTAGGGCGAGATAAGTAAATTTTTAAAAAACTGTTATGATTTTCACCTTTATGATTTGTCTGCCTCCTTCACTGATCCTGGATGTTGCCTAATTTGTATTAGATGAGTTTACACAGTTTTGAACTCAATTTCCTTCTTTCTGAGCAAATTCTTCAGTCTTTATTCTCACTGGTGTTCAGTTAGAAACTCAGGATCATAGGCTAGAGCAAGTAGAAATTTCTTTCAGTGGCTTGAACATCAATTTTTTCTATTGTTACCATTTCAAGTAGTCGTGTTTAGTTCATTAGATAGTGTTCACTGAGGTTAGTTTATTATTATTTTTAACTAAGTAATGGGTTCCTAGGGAACATGTTTCAGTGGTTCAGCAGTACTTAAACCATCTGCCTCTACTAATCAAATGTCTACACCTCTTTCTCCTCTTCTAACAAAGGTGATGTTGTCAGTCCCACTAGTGAGGCATCAGGTATGGCAGATATAAATCTTCAAAGTAATAAAATACTGCTGCTACCAAACCTACTACTAAAAATAGTAGATATTATTTAATAAATATTTATTCTGAACCTCACACCATCATAGTTAAGATAGTGTTTTTCTAAAAATCTTTATTTATTAGGTAGATATTTTTTGGTCCTAATTTATCAGGTGAGAAAATTGAGGTTTAAAAAGTTTGAATACTTGTGCAAATCAAGGTTATCAGTGACAGAGCTGGCATCCCAGTCCAGTTTGTGGGCATACACGGGTAATTCTCTTAGCCCCTATATGTTATCCTGGATTTGAACATGAGACAAACGTTTGACCAAGAGAAGTTTCACACATCTAGTGGCTCAGCTTTAAAATGTGGCGTCAGGGAGCCCTAATTACCTAATGCTGTTCTTTCAGACTGACTATTGCTTGAGGGTGACTGGAGGAGACTGTGCGATTTTGGGAAAAAATCTGTCCTTACATTTCTTAAACGAAAGCCAGTGAGGACTTGTCAGAAACAGTGATGTCTGACTATGTAACCTGAATTCTGCAAGTAACTGCTGCCCATTTGGGATCGAGAGACAGCAGTTTGGGAAAGAACACGGACAGCTTCCTTCTCCTCGGTGGGAAGGGAAGCTTACCTGAGGCTTAACTTTCACTCTAATAATAATGCAAAACTGATACAGCTCCTACTTCAACTTGAAAAATAAAATTGTGTTTAGTAATCTAACATATAATTATAAATTTTTCAATATCAGAATCAATTTCATATAAACTTATCTAGATTCTAGTCAATACTGTGTTTTATAAAAATCCCCATATACATGTCCTGAATAATGTGAGGAGCAGCTTCTGATGCTGCTAGAAAATATTTTTAATAAATAAACTATGGGAGGATTTAAGATCTGTAGTTTCTATACTAAGTAGCTAAGGGAATTATACCCTTCACAGGTAATGTACCACACCTTCCCATTAACATGTGAGGATTTTTTAAATGATGCAAGCGTATCTTCTTTTCATTTCATTCATAATGTTCCTGAACTTTCTGTCCTTGCTACACTCTTACCACTACACCTTTCCTCTCCCTTACTTTCATGACGTCCTTACCCATACACTCTTACTTTCTTAACCTATATCCAGCCTAAACAGTTTTCCCCATTATCTGGACCTGAGTTGTCAAAAAGATACAGTTTTTAAAGGGGACTTACATAAAAGGTAAGAGACAATAAGATAAGATAAATAAAAATAATGCAATATTATCATTTAGAAAATTAAAACCAATTTTCTGAAAAAATAAGATCAGTGAACAAAATTTCTAAAATATACAAAAGTAAGATTGTTAGTTTAAAACGCATCCAAAATCTACTAAAAAAATATAACTGGCATTAGCACCTATAATATGTTGGAACCCCATTCAGATCCAGACTGGCCAATTCTCCAGCAAAGCCTGCCGAAAGCTACTGGGCTCACAATGTTTGTTTTCTACATGATATCAGACTGGCCAATTCTCCAGCAAAGCCTGCCGACAGCTACTGGGCTCACAATGTTTGTTTTCTACATGATATCTCTTAATCACTCTAAGGTCCACTTTCTCTTTCTACACCCTTGACTGATAATCCCAAATTGATTTTACTCATTTGTCTATGCAAATACCTTGTTCTAAAGATCCAGCTGTCATTTTGCTCAACTTTCTTAAATAGAGATTTTTAACAAAATGTTTATGCTAATGGCATTAACAATTGGATAAATATTTACTGAACAATTTTTATAGGTTTTTGTCTAACTTTTTAAAGAAATTTCTGTGATATGTATGTAGACATTTAAATTTAATGATAATCACATATATCTGTAATTTCATTTGCAATGTTTCCATTACTTTAGGGATTAAATAAAACTCCATATATATATATATATATATATATATATATATATATATATATATATATATATTCATCACATTTGCTCTTCATTTTGTTTTTATCATATTTATTCTTCTATTACTAGAGGCCTGCTGCACAAATTTGTGCACCAGGGGGGTACCTGCCTGGCCTGTGGAATCTGGCCAAAACTAGCTCTATGACATCCTCTGAAGGGTCATGGATTGTGAGAAGGTAGAGGCCAGGCTGAGGGACCTACTGGTGCATGATTGGGTTCGGGGAAG
>PVJC01022175.1:0-27579 GCA_004026665.1 Murina feae | reverse complement strand
CGCTCGCGCTTCCTGAGCAGCACCTCAACACGCACGAAGACGCGGAAAATGCGTCTCTGACCGGTCTGCCTCAAAACAGGACAAGTTCTATTGGGACGGTCTCCACAAATGCCCTGAAAGACGGGGAAATGTGTAGCTAGCGATGGACATGACTTTGAATAAAGCACTTTTGATGCTTCTCTTGAAATTACCGTGTTTTCTTTGATTACAAAATCCGCATTATTAACCGGTGCACAGGGGTGGCCTGGTGCCCCAAGGGGAACGGTCCCGGGCATGGTTACCCAGGGACTGACCAGGGCCTCGTGGTCACCAGGCCACTCACTGTCCGTCCCCCGAGTCGCGTGGCCTGCAGGCCGGCCTGCGCGTTGGCCCACGTGGGGTCTGAGTGTGTCACTGTCGGCAGGTGCCTTCTTCCGGTTTTGGGCCGGTTCCTACCTTTTTCTGTGTCGTTGGCTCCTGCCGGGTCCCGGCCCTGACTTGCTCAGAACTGGTCACCGCCTGTGGGACGAGTGTGGCCGGGTAGCGCGGGCACCCACGGGCTCTCGGCTCCTTCCTCGTGGCTGGGACGGTGCCGACTCCTCACTGGACAGCACGGCCTGTGCCCTCTCCTCGGCCAGGTTCCTCTCCTCTCACCTGAGCGCAGGGCTAACTCAGGCGCCAACGGGCGGCGAGCTGGGTACTAGGCGCCTCCGTGCTGTTGGCGTAAGTCCTGACCCCTGACCTCATGGCTTCCTGGTGGCGAGGAGCAGGCGCCGCTCCGTCCAGCGTCCAGTGTCCAGCGCCCTGCCGCCTGGCTCTCAGGGACACGCTCAGGGAAGGGGCCCCGGGGTCACTGGCTCCACCCAGCGGTATTGGCTCCCCCACCCCCACCCTGGCTGAGAAGGGGTTAAGATGCGCCACCATGCAAATTAGATGCAATTAATCCTTTTCATCAGTTGCAAATATACCTTCTGAACCCTATTAAAACATGAATATGCAAATGCAGACCTTTTTAAATTCTCATTTTCAAGGACTTGGCATTGGGGTTTGATTAGTGAATTCCGTTAACAGCCTGTAAACCTGGCGCAAAATTCAATTTCCATTTCAAGTTGAAAAAAAAGAAGAAGAAACACGGAGGCTGTTGGTAATTGAGCTAATTACCTGGTTACACTGAAGAGGCGGCCCTGCGAGCTGAGCCACGGGGCGGGGCTGAGGCCTGCCTGGAGGAGGCCCCTGGATGCTCACTTGCTCACCGAGGCCCCACAGCTCCGCCCCTCTGGGCAGGTCCCGCTGTCCTTCCATTTTCCAGATGCGGACACTGAGGCTCAGTGGGGGGAGCGTGGGACCAGTGGTTGGGCAGAACTTGCACTGAGGGAGCTCCCGCATCTGTGCCAATGCAACTTCCTGGGCGGAGCTTGGTGGGGGGAGGGGGCTTCCCGGAGGAAGCAGAGGGGCAGGGCCCTCCAGGCGGCTTGTGGCTCCTGTACTCACGGCCCCCTCCTCGCTCTGCCACCGTCTCCAAGGACTCAGGAGAGTCTCACGGTGAATGTGACGGCGACCAAATCAGACCCGAGAGGGAGGTGGGCGGCCGTGTTGACGTGTGGACTGGAGCTTGGATGTGTTGGTCGAAATTAACCTGTGAACCCCTTCGCCCGTGTCTCCTTACCTGTGGCGTGTGGCCGCTCGACACTTTCAGGCCACACACTGTGTGCGTGTCGCCTGCGGGATGCGCCGTGGGCCGGTGGGACGAAGGGAACGCCTGTGCCGCTCGCTGTGCACGTGACAACAAGGTGACCAGACGGCCCGCTGTTGGCGGGACAGTCCCAATTTTTAACAGTTTGCCCCGTGTCCCGCGGTGTTTTAAAGTCCCGATTACTCTCTAATATTTTAAGTAATAATAATAATAATAAAAGACCCCCCCGGCCCCGGCAATGGTGTACCGCTTTAAATCTGGTCACCTTAGACTAACGTGCTGGGCGTCAGTGCTCCTCTCCCCCCGGAACAGGGGGGCGGGGGGGGGAACCCAGGGATGTGAGGTGTCGGCTCGGCCGCCAGCCTGAAGGTCCCGGATGGCGTCTCAACCAACAGACGTGCTCTCAGGTCCTGGCTGAGCCCGAGGCCTGGTTCCCTGAGGCCGCTCTCCTCGGCCGTGCAGATGGCTGCTCCCCCCTCGTGTCCTTACAGCTGTCCTGTGTGTGTCCTTCTCCTCAAAGGACGCCCACGTGGCCTCATGTGTAGCTTAGTTATGTCTTTAAAGATCCGACTCCTGCGAATCCTGTGGGGGTGCTGGGGGCGAGGGCTTCAGGGCTCAGATTTGGGGGACACAGCGAGAGTTGGGGAGACGCTCCCGCGGGGTCCACGGTGCGTGGGGCTGGGCCCCGCCCATTCAAGGCACCTCGAGGAGGCCGGTTCTGGGAAATATTAACCGATTAGAAAAAAGACAAATCCTGCTGCTCCACTGGAAAAGGGGCCCCAGAAAACAAGGCCCTGAGCAGGGTGGGGCCCGGCCCACGGGGAGGCTCACAAACAAGACTAGTTTCTTAAAGATAAAAAATATGTCTTTTTATTGATTTCAGAGAAGAGAGGGAGGGGTAGAAACATCAGTGACGAGAGAGAATCATTGATTGGCTGCCTCCCGCACGCCCCCCACTGGGGATTGAGCCCACAATCCCTACATGTGCCCCCCGACCAGAATCGAACCCGGGACCCTTCAGTCTCCAGGCTGACACACTATCCACTGAGCCACACCGGCCAGAGCAATGAAACTTCTTGAGTGTTTTGTAAATAGCAACGAACCCACCGACACAACGCTTTCAAGGAGAATCTGCAGGACACCGTCCAGCGAGGAGAGGGAGCACAGACACGGCAGGTGTGAGATGCATCCAGACCCGCGGGGTGGGGGGAGGGAGGAAGGGGTTTGACATGGAAAATGCATTAAAACTGTGCAATTAAAGACAAAGGAAAGAATGAAAACTAAACAGCTGGGCCACATGCATCTGCAGGGGGGTCTGCCGTCCTCCATGGCCCTGCTGGCTGACTCTGCTGTGTGACTGGTCCAGGCCCTGCCCTCTCTGGGCCTGATGCATGGGTTTATGCTGTTGGTGAAGCCACATGTCCTCACTGTGCACGCATGCATGTATGTACACATGACAGACATGCACACTCATGCATAGTCCTACATGCACTCGTGCACACACGCCTGTCTGTGCAGCCCCAGGTTCCACATGGCTGGATCTCTTAGCGACCACTGTAAAGCCACCAGGGACAGAGGCGGGCAGGCTGGGCCCGAAGCTGGTGGTTAGGCTGTGCACCCGTCCGGAGGGTGGGCTTGGTCCACACCTGCCCTGGGCCTCAGCTGACCAGACCCTGCGCGCAGGGTCATTAGGGGGTGGGGGGCACACAGAGGGAATGGGCGCCTGGGGTTGCGTGGCAGCAGCCTGGGCTCAGGGCCCAGAACCTGCCTCTCCCGGCTCTGCCGGGGTCTGTCCGCGGCCAGAACGTGAGCTAAAGGCGCAGCAAGACATTAGCACCCTTCCTGCTGGGCGCCTGGGAGGGGGTCCTGCGGGGGGAGGGGGTGTCTAACGGGAGGGCATGATCCTGTAGGGGGGTCCCGTGGAGTGGAGGTGGGGGTCCTCAGGGGGTTCCTGTGGGGTGGGGCGGGGGTCCTGCAGGGGGGCGACCCTGGCGTGCCAGCTCCCCTCCTGGCAGCTACAGTTCAGGCGGCAGCACTAATCCTGCCTCCCCCTCCCCCCGCCATCAGTCAGCAGCTTAAGACCCACTCAGCTCAGTGCCCCCATGAGCGGCGAGGGGGGCACTCTGGCTGCCGGGACTCCCTCCACCTGCCCTGGGGCTCAGCTCCTCGCTGGAGGGGGTGGCGAGAGCCTTCTTGCTGCCCATTGGACACGATACGGGGTGCTGGGCCCCAGTGTGTGGCCTGAGGGTCACGCCTGAGGGGGGGGGGGCCGGATCCAGTTCACATCGCCCCAGGCCTCCCTCCCATGAGCACACGCACGTTGCGGACAGGAGGGGGCATGCTGCTGGTCTGGCCTGGCCGGCCGCGTGCCCACCGGAGGCTCATGTTCACGGGCTGAGCTGGGGCCGAGCAGCCTGACCGAATGCACGGGGAGTCTGTTAGCTCTGCTGGGGGTGCAGGGGGCAGGGGATGGGGGTTCAGGGGGCAGGGGATGGGGGCGCAGGGTCCATGCCTGCAGGTGACGCATGGCTCACTGGTCACCCTCCGCCAGGTCCCTGGGCTCCAGGTAGCAGCAGTGCCCGGGGGCAGAGCCTCAGGCCCACGCGTGGCAGAGCGGGTGTGGGAGGCCCCGTGGCTGCTGCCACCCCTGCTGGGCTGGGGCAGTGGCTCCCTGTGCTCGATGACCTGCTGAGCACAGAGGCTGACGCCTCACACCTGCTGACAGGCCTGGTGCCTGCGTGTCGGTGAGGCCGCAGGTGTGGCTCCCGTGCCCACTGGCTGCACTCCACTCCCAGGCTCCCTGCTGGCCAGCCCTTCCCTCAGCCAGAGCTGGGGCAGAGGCCCAAGGCCCTGGGGCGGGGCCCTCCGGCTGGTGCCCGTCCTTGCGCAGGCAGCCCTGGCCCAGGGAACGTGGGGAGGGTGCCCCGACACTTGTGTCCTGAACCCCACACCCACCCTTGGGACCTTGGTGTGTGGAGGTGTGAGCTCCAGGACCCAGTGCCCTGGCCTTGAGGTGGGAGGGTGGCCCAAGGTCACCGAGGGAGGAAGGCCAGTCTGGGGCCAATGGCCTCGTCACGGTGCCTGGGGTTTTGGGGGGACACTCAGCCCTCTGAGAGGCCCAGTCAGCCCTGCTGCAGTGCCTGAGGTGGGGGTGTGGATCGTGGGTCCCCTGGCAGGGGCACCTCAGGGGCCAGGTGGTGTCAGACATGTGCACAGGGATGCTTTCCTCCGACGGCCAGGGGCCCACTGTCCCCCTCTCCCCTGGCTGGGCCCATGGAGCGTCAGTGCGGAGCTGACACGCATCGAGCGGGCGGGTGGTCAAGGAGGAAACTTTATTTCACAGGACCCCCCTCGCCCCCGCCCCCTGCCAGGCTGAGCGTGGTGGGGGCTGAGCAGGTGCTGGGACGTGGGGGAAGGGACGGACCTCCCAGCGCAGCTTCCCTGCTGGGCAGCTCCGGTCCCATCATGTCCACCTGCCGGTCCGGGCAGCGGCGGCCCTGGTGGTGCAGTGGGTGGGGTGGCGCCACCAGCCTCGGGGCTCCTGCGCTGCCCACTCCCACAGCCGCCGGTGAGCAGGGCTGGGCGCCGCTAGGCCAGGGTCTGGCGGCTGAAGAGGTCGAGGGTGAGGGCGCTGAGGAAGGCGGGGATGCTGTCCTGGCGCAGCAGGTGCAGTTCGATGAGCTCGGGCACCGTCCGCGAGAACTCGGTCTCCAGCAGCTGCATCCTGGTGCCCGCGGGTCCCGTGGCCTGCGGCGGAGACAGGGCAGGCGTGGTGAGCTCGGGGGCCAGGCGGGACGGGCCTGCCAGCCGCTGAGCCCCGGGAGGCCTTCCCCACAGGCAGGCAGGTCCCAGTGGTGAGGTCTCACCCACGTGTCAGGAATCGGCGCCACCTGCACGGGGACCCACAGGCCTAGGCTCAGAGCCCCTGACAGCCCCACGGGAACAGAGAGGCCCCACGGGCAGTGCGGACGGACGGGGCTCCTCCCAGAGATGTCAGGCCAGGCGCCCGCCCACCAACCGACCCATGACCCCTCCACGTTAAGTCCTGTCAGGAGGGGCTCTGGGGTCTCCCTGTGCAGCCCTCAGGAAGCGGCTGTTCCCCGCCTGTGCATACATTTCGCCTCGTCACGGTTCAGCACAAACCATTTCTAAACAAAACCGAGGGAAACCGCTCTGACCTTTTCCCAGGAAAAATCCTTTCATTTCTGCTTCTGCTCCCCATCTGAACTCCCCCAAATGTCAGAGGGGCCGGTTCTCAGCTGGAGGCCCCTCGCAGGCCTGCCCCCGAGGTGCAGGGACTTGGACATGACCCGGGCGCCCCTCCCTGGGCTGCCGGCCGAGCCTGCGTGGTGACCATCAGGTTCCCTCGCCTCCGGGCCCCACCTGTGCCTGCCCCCTGCAGCTACGGGGAGTGAAGCAGAGGCACAGCCCTGCCCGGGAACTGGGGGCTGGGGCAGGTGTGTGGGGTGGCAGGTGCCCAGGCCTGCACTGCCCACCCAGCCCAACTCAAGGTGACTCATGACCCAAGCTCCCCACCCTGTTGGGGGCTGTACCCCCACAAGATGTGGCCCTGGCGCCGACCCAACAACGTGCCACCGCCCTGGCCTCCGTCTGCCAGGCGCTCCCCAGGGGCCAGCACCTCGCTCTAGCAGGGCGGCTCTTGATCACCAGGACGAGTGTCGGCTGCGGGGGGGACGTTGACGGGCCTCCGTGCTCTGAGCGATGCTGTGATGCCTGCAGCCCAGACACTGGTCGCACCCCTCGGACCCCAGCCTGCCCCAGCCTCTTGCTCCCACGACCAGCGCAGACCAGCCTAAGGCTCCAGCGAGGCTGAGGCCAGCCTGCCCTTCCTGCTGCCCCGGGTGCATCCCAGGCGGCGTCTGGCGTGCTCCCTTCGGGACATGTGTCCCTCAGGGCAGGGGACGCGGTGAGCCTCTCTGGGCCCTAGTGCTGCACAGGCCAACCCACGGAGGCCGCCACTACCCCAGTGAACAGCAGAGGGATGCAGTACACGTGGGTCAGGACAGCGTGGGCAGGAGGCGAGCGCACGTCCAGGGGAAATGGTGCCCCATCAGCGGGGTGACTGTCCTGGGAAAACGCCTGCCCATGTGTTCGTTATGCGCGCGTCCCCGAGGTCGCCGCTGCTCCTGTGGGCGCTCCAGCCAGGTCCCCACGTGCCATCGCCGTCAGGGGGGCAGATGAGAGAAATGCAGGGGGCCCAGCTGGCCTCCCCCTGGAGGCCCCAGCACAGAGGCCGCTCCTCCCACGTCTCACCCCACATCCTACTGACCCCTCATGTGGCCGCAGAGGGCCTGCAGAGCTCTTGGGGTGATGGGACCATCGGGAGCCACACGGCTGGAAGAGCAGCAGCAACCAGCAATGAGTCCGAGACCCTGATCCCTGGGCCGCCCACTCCCCGTCCCCTCCCCCCACACCCTGTGTACCCCATACTCTCCCTGCACTGCGGCCAGAGCCCCTAGTGTAATGGGGACAAGGTGTCTGCGTTCCCACCTTAGGCAACAACACACCTCAAAACCCTTGTCCGAGCCCCGGCCCCACATTCCTGCCAGCATCCCTGCCCGACCACCTGCTCTCCCCTCCGGCATCGGTCTGCAAGCCGCCTTGTTCTTCGTCTCGGGCGGGGCTGGACCCGGATCTGAAGGGCCTTCTTCCTTCTTTAATTAGCGCTGTGAGCTTGCGGCTTGTAGATCTTGTGCTGACACTAATTACGCACCGAGGCTTTGCTGGCTGCATTTCGGCTCTGCAACTGCCGCGCAGTAATTTAGCAGGAGCAGGAGCAGGAGCTAAGCGGTCACTCTTGGCTGCCCCTCCCTCAGCCCCCCTGGCGCCCCGGGCAGCGGGAGGAACTGGAAGCGGATGCTTCACCCAGGAATCCTGAGACTGCCCTCTTGCTGCCTGGGAGGGCGGGCGCTGCCTGGCACTGCCCACCTCCTGGGGTCCCCCACCCAAGGGCGGCTGCACTCTCACTCTCACTCAGGAAGAGGAGGTGGAGGCAGGGTGAGGGCAGGTGATGTCCGCGTGTGGAAGCCACGCGGGAAAGTGAGTTAGCCCAGCCCGACCCAGCCACACTCCTGGCAGGTCTGCAGAGATTCTGGTACTTGGCTCCACAGTGTCTGAGCGCCTGGACCTGTGGACGGCCTGGCCCCTCCTCTCAGCACCTCCAGGACCCCCCGTAACAATCCGAGGCCCTCGCGGCAGGTGTGCTGGCCTCGGGGTGGGCAGTGGCCTCCCCTGGACCTTCTGTAGAACCTGGAGGTTCTCCGATGGTCCAGCAGCCAACCACCCGCCCCTCTGATCCGCGCCCAGCAGAGCCAGCTGCACAGTGGGGCACCCGGGCAGGTCCCCAGTGTGGAGGGCTGTCCGCCAGTGGGGGACGGGGCTGCCTCCGTTGGTCAGCACCCGTTACTGCAATTCTATTCTCAGATGCAATTAGAAGGCCTCACTCTGAGCGCAAGGCTCTGGCTGGGCTCTCCTCCGATGTGAAGGGCGGAGATGGGGTGGGACCCGGCTGCTGAGTGGCAGGTTGGCAGGGACTGGTCTCCCTGGAGAGAAGCCCAAGGGCCCCTTGGAGGAAGAAACCAGGACCACGTGATGCAGGTGGCGAGTGGTGCCCGTGCTGACGTGGACACCTGCCCCCAGGCCAGAGGCAAGACAAGAGGGGAGGCCAGGCCCCTCTCACGCACACACAGGGCCCCGGGGCTGACTCGCTGGACACACACCCCCTGCCTGGGTGCGGCGTGCTGGGGTTGGGGTCAGGCGCCCACTGTTCACCCCCAGCTGACCAGCTTCTGCGAGGCTGAGACCGCGGTGCACTCTCAAGCGCCCTATCCCGCTGGGGCTGTGACTCTGGCCGACGGGACAGCCCTGCCCACTCCGCCAGGTGTCCTGGGAGTCAATGCACCCACAGCTCACTGCCCAATAGGGAGGGAGCTCGCCCCGGCCTGTCCCAGGTCCTCCTGCTGAATCTACCACGAGTTCTCCTCCTGCACCGGTCCCGCCCGCACTGGGACCCGCCCGGGTCCCGACTCCGGCTGCCCTCCTCCGGGGGCTGTTTGTCTCCTAATGCCAGGTGGCAGCCTCACAGGGAAACAGTTCCAGGGGCACTGGCCGCCTGGCTCCTGACTTCGCGTCTTAGTCAAACTGGGGAGCAGCTGCTTAGGAGCAGGGGAGGGAGACATAGGTGGGGTGGGGCCAGCTCCCAGCAGAGCCCCAATGGGGAGGCAGCAATGTGCTGGGTGCTCTTCCCACGGCACAACAGGGCAGGGGGCTGTCCTCCCCCGTGGACGTGACTCATGCCTGCTATGGCCAAGTGAGGGTCAGGGGTCAGGGTTCAGGTACAGCATCAGCCCTGCAGGCTGGCGATGGGCGGTCCAGGGGGAGGAGGTGGAGGCAGGCGGAGGGCAGGCCTGTGGGCCTTGGTGACCTGGGAGGAGAGGCCTGAGGCCCAGCTGAGGCCCTGGGTGGCCGGAGCCGTGCTGGGGAGAGAAGGATGTGCAGGAACAAAGTGGGGTCCACCTGGGGGGTGCGGGCCGGATGGCCCCGGGCAGACCTGGGGGGTGCGGGCCGGGTGGCCCCAGCAGTGGCCCAGCTGCCAGTCTGTGGGACGCTCTCCTATAGTCGCGTGCAGAGGACCGAGCACCTGGCTGTGCTCCTGTGCAGGTGCTGGCGTGGCTGTCACCATGTCCCCTGGGCCGGGGGGCCAACGGGAAGACATTACAAACCTAGGTGAACCCAGGCCCCCGAACTCTGAGGGCTGGACGGGCGAGAGCCCAGACCTCGCACGGGTGCTGAGAGCCAGCCCAGAGCGTGGCCGGGTGATGGGACATAATTTAAAAGTTAATTAAACAAAGGGTTTAAGGTGCAACAGCCCTGACGCTTGTTTCAGAGGGAACCTGAGGGCTGCCTGAGTCGTGTTAGTTTCGCGGCCTTCTCACCCGCGCCTGCAGCTGCCTCCTGCCACCCACGCCCAGCCCCCCCAAGGGGCCTCCTGCCACCCACGTCCCTGTCCCCCCAAGGGGCCTCCTGCCACCCACGCCCCTGCAGGGGCCACCGCAGCCCCTCAGCTCCGAGCTCCTCTGAAGGCGGGTGGCACCACGAGTTCAACAGAAACGAATGTGGTGCTGCGCCGCGGGCCCTGGGGCGGGCAGAGCCGGCAGAGGGGCCTGCACGGGGCTGAGCCCCTCCTGCGCTGCGTGGAGACCAGAGCCTGGCCCGCTCATGGTGCTCGTGGTGCCCGGGGTGCCGGCTCAGGGCCTGGAGGCTCAGGACACCCCCGGTCCCCTTGCCCGCTCCGGTCTCCTGGAAAAACTGCTCTAATATTGTTTACAAAAGTGCCCGTGGGGAGGGGCCGAGTGCAGACCAGCCTCTAGGACAGAGCTGATGCCTGGGAGGGACGCGCAGCCGTCAGTGGTCATCACGGACCTTGCGGGCCGGCCTCCTGCACCTGGAGGCGCTCAGCTCCCGGTCTCCCCAGCTGCCACGTGAGCTGATGGCGCCTGCTGTGTGTCTACGAACCTCGGACGGCCTGGGGCCGGGCAGTGAGAGCCCTGGGCCCCGCCTGCCCCTCTCTGCCTTCCGCTTGGGGGTAAGCAGACCTCAGAGCTGGCACAGGCAGAGCCCAGCTCGCAGGACGGCGTGGAGCGGCGTGAGGTGCCGGAGGCCCCGTGGCTGGGCCTCTGGGCCCTTCGATGCGGGTGGCCCAGCAGCGCTGCCCAGAGGGGCGCTTCCCTCAGAAGAGAGAGGGCTGAGTGATCACAGTCGGCGTCACCGGTGAGACACCCTCTGCGGAGGGACAGCACTTTGTCACCCGCCCTGTCCGTGGGCACAGAGGTCTGAACAGGGAGACCGCGCTGACCCTCGACAGCCAGCAGGGTGACTCCACCCACAGGGCTGCCTGGGGGCTCTGCAGGGTGGGTGGCAGCTGGGCGGCCGAGAGGGACTCGGGCTCTCTCCTTCTGGGGGGTTAGGGGGGGCTGGGCAAAGGCCAGCAGCCAGCAGCCATGCTGTGAGGAGGCCCACATGGCGAGGAGGCCAAGCTTTCGGCCGCGAGCACCTGGTCTGAGAGCAGGTCCTGTGACCTCATACACAGCAGGAGGCGGCCCTGGGGCCCAGCCTCGCGGGAAGATCTGCGAATGGCCCCTCAATGGCCCCGGGTTCCCACCTTTCAGGAACTGTGGGTGGTGACCCTGGCTGTGACGTTTCACAGGAACCTGTTACACAGCACAGAGCATTACAGTGAGAAGGAAATTAAGATACAAATGAACCAAATGACCTTTAGACACGAGAACACAGGATCTGAAATGAAACTCGCCGGGTGAGATGCAGCAGATCAGACGCGCAGAGAAAAGGTCATCAGCGTAGACACAGCCACAGGCTCTCCAACCAACCCCGGAGATCCTCGTCCCCCCCCCCCCCCCCCCCCCCCCCCCCCCCCCCCCCCCCCCCCCCCCCCCCCCCCCCCCCCCCCACACGCATGCGTGCGCGCGCGACCAGAGCATCGTGACCAACAGGATAACACCGAGGGACTCTAACATGCGCAGCTGGAGTTCCAGTAGAGACGACAGGAACAGAAACAATAAAGAAAGGAGAGACCGACGTCCCCATCTGATGACCTGAAAACCCACCATCCAAGCGCCTGGATGGCCCACAGCAGGACACACGGGACTCGCAAACCAGCTCAAGGGACAGACCACGCACCAAGGGCAAAGGGAAGGGTGGTGGCCCCGTGGCCAGGACACTGACCCGGCCTTGTCCGGCTCTCAGGGACGTGGAGGCCTCGCCGTCGGCAGTCACGCTGCCTCAGGCTCAGGCCTGCTGCTCGCCCCTTTGGCCTGTTCCCTGCACGGGCACCTCATCTGGGCGCTGGAGCGGAGGGGCAGGAGGGGCGGGAGAGGCAGACAGGGGCTCAGGGGCAGAGCTGGAGCGAGGGGAGGGGAGCACAGGGCCTCCGGGCCACGCTCCCCGGGAAGCAGGCAGGTGCAGAGGGCCCTCTAACTGGGGGCGCGCCGTCTGCGGGTCGGGGCCACAGGAGCGGCTCTGCTGTGGCTCGTGGGCGGGAGCAGGACGAACCGCGACGCTCTAGCAGGTTCTCAAGCTCCCCAGCCTCAGGGCGAGATCGAGCGCGGAAGCAACACCTGCAGGGCACGGGGCCGTCTCCAGATGCAGGTGCGGTGCCGAGGGACTGGCTGGGGCGACCGTCGGTGGGACTGACGATGGTAACAGATCAGTAAACGAAACAGAGGGGCGAGCTCAACGTCTGGCCACAGGGACCCAACTCGATAAACTACGGCCCACCCACGAAGAGCGTGTCGGCACCCATGACTCGTCCCCACGGGAGGAACAGAACGTGTAACCACGAAAAACGCTCCTGATGCCGCACTGAAGCCGGAGGCAGGACGAGCGGCAGATGGCGGCCCCGTTGGCAGGACTCGCACACGGGCTTGGGGCTGAGCAGGGGACACGACGGGGCCGCCAGCGGATGCCCACGGGTCCACATCGCAGGACGGGGCCACGAGGACTCCAGGGTCACTTTGTACACGGAGTTGTGTGTCCACAGACTTTCCAGCCGCTCAGAACCCAGTGCTCAGGTGCTGTCGGCTCGGATGGCAGGCAGGCTTCTCCCACTGCCCACACGCCTCGAACCTCAGACCCAACGCAGGGTCTCAGAAGAGGCGGGAAGGGGCTTCCCTGCCCCACCTGCAGGGGTAGCTCTCTCCTGCTGAGGGAGGACGTCGGGAGGCTGTGGCCTCACTGCCCTGCCTGTGGCTGGAGCAGGAGCTGTGTGGCCATCAGGGCACCGGGGATTCCTGGGACACATACAGGTGGGCCCGGCCCACATGCCACAGACCACCCACTGTATCCTCCACAGAGACCCCGGCAGGAAGCGGGTAAGCGATCTGGTTCCCCAGCGCACCCACCCTTCCCAGGGCCGCCCAGCCCCTCACCGGCTGCCCGCCTTGCAGTGACCAGCACTGTGCAGGCCCCGGTGCTCACGGCCACGAGTCCTGGCTCCCGTGCTGCCAGCTGACAAGCGCGGCCGCAGACACGGCCGAGGCGTCTGCCCTCCTGGGGGCCGGCTCCCAACCCTGGCTGCTCGCGACAGGCAGCGCCCCGGGGGTCCAGTGCATGCCAGGCGGCAAGGCCCCTTCCTGGTCTCCCCGTCACCTCAGCTCCCCACAACCTGCCTGGGACGAGACGGCCACAGAACCAGCTCAGGGCAGTCCCACCCGTTTCCAGCAAGGTGCCCAGCGATGACCGCCAAGACCTGAGCCGTGCGCTGCCGCAGCCCACACAGGAGCGCACTCCGACCCCCAACCAGAGGTGCCCCGTGCAGCATGGAGCCCCTGTTGAAGGAAATGCTTTAAAAATGTCTGAAAATGTTAAGAAAGTTTTAAAGGCTTGAGGTAACTTTCCTTGAAACTTGAAGTGTGAGATTAAGGACGCATTTCTCACTGCCTGAAGCGTGTGTACCCCACAGATAAGGATCTGAACTTAGTTACTGACTCAGGGTGGCTTGCTAAGGTAACGATTTATGTGAGTGACGTACCCTCCCCGGATAACCACGTGGCCCCTCGCCTGGTTTGAGGTTAGCACGTGTGCACTGACGTAATTCACTGACAGCGGGGTTGGAACAGGCTTTAAAAAGGGGTCCTGACCAGCCCATGGTGCTCGCCTGTCGAGACAGCCACAAAGGCAAGTCCTTTTTGTCAGTCCAGCCAGCGACGCCACTCCACGCTCCTCTCTGCCAGATGACGGAAGAACGGCCGGTACCTCCTGACTGAGACTCGGTGAGGAATGCTGACCCCCTACGTCCGGACTGGACCAGCCCAGCTGCCGGACCCCAGAGGACAGCACCACCGGGATCCCGTCAAGCCTGTGCCCGCAGCATCAGGAACTTGTGTGGATAAAGTGCTGTGTGATTTGCAACTGCACAAGTTTCATGTGGTGTAATTGCTCTAGCAGTTAGCTGAATCGTTTTGCAGACGCTTAAAACGGAAATGAAAGCTTCTGGTCTTTTCGGTCCCAGCCCTGCCCTTGGTCCTGCTTGCGTAGAGCAGCCCCTTCGCTAGCAACTACTTGAATGTCCCAACACCTGCACGGTTCAAGTTTATCTCAGGCGATGCCTCAGATAAACACCCCAGATCCTTTCCTGGATCTACCTGGGACAACCCCCCTGACCAGAGGCGCCCCCCAGCGTGGCATGGAGCCCTGCTGACCAGAGGTGTGCCACCAGCGCGCAGGCCTACCTTGAAGACCAGGCAGTCGTCCTGGCGCTCGGCGTACATGGAGGTCAGCCGGTACTGGCTCTCCCGCGTGATGTCCACCTGGTAGCCGGTGAGCGTGTAGCAGACCTTGCGGAACTCCTGCACCTTGGCCTGGAAGACCTCCTTCAGCCGCTGGTTCCTCAGCTCCGCGCTCTCCACCTGCTTCCTCAGCTCTGTGGGGAGGGGAGAGGGCACAGCCTCAGCAGGCCCGGGGCCAGGGCAGACGCACCACAGGCAGCTCCACGCCTGGGGTGCTCAGCCGCCGAGGGACAAGGACCAGCTGTCCATGGTGCCAGCAGTGACGGGCTGTGACCAGCAGCATCGAGGGAACAGGGACCGAATGCCAGCCTCCTCCCGCTCAGCTTGGGCCCCACGCTTGGCCTGGCTCCTTCCACGCAGCGGTTACCACAGATCCACCCGCGGTCCTTCCTGCATTAGACCTTGAGCTGACCCACTAACGAGGCTGGCCCACGGAACACTGCGCCACTGTCGCATGCCAGGCCCCTGCCTGGGCCGGGCCGGGAGCCCTCCAGGCGAGTCAGGAGGAAGCCCAGCTGGCCAGGCTGATTCGAGTCCGGCCCCCCCTGTGGGCTGAGTCCCGGGACCCTATGTGGCAGGGACGTCAGTTCCCCAGACTAAACTGCAGCCCCGCAGGGTCGAGTCAGCCGCTGAGAGGAGCAGACGCAATCAGGGCACTTCCTGGAGGTGGGGGCTGGGCACGGAGCCTGCATTCCAGGAAGGGAGGCCACTGAGACTCCCCCAACCCCTCCGACCTCCCCCTGGAGCCCATTATGCGCCTCTGGCCACCAGGGCTCACCAGCACAAAGCCGCCTTCAGCGCAGCTGCGAGGCCCATGCCAGGCCTGGGGGTGGGGGGCAGAGAGAGTTGTGGGGCGTGGGCTCTGCTCCCCGACAGCTGGCAGTGGGTGTGGACCCTCCTCGTGCGCACAGGGACAGGGGGTTTTCCACGTGGCCAGGCAGAGCTGTCCGAGCCGGGACCAGACTCCCCACACGCACCCAGGTCTCTACCGCCTGCTGCTCTGCGGACAGCCTGGGCCTGGCCCGTTGACTGATGCCAGGATGCTGGTCTTCTGGCCTCCTCGTGTGCATGGGGGCCATGCTTGGCCCCTGCCCCATCTGGCCGTGCGCCGGCCCTCCCCTGCCCTGTTCATCACCGGGTCCGATGGCCCCAGCAGCTGAGGCCATGGCCATGGGATCAAGAGGGTAACTGGTTGCTCTGCCCAGCACCTGCCTGAGCCATGGCTGCCCACCCAGGACAACGGGTCTGTCTGCAGAGAACCCCTTCAGCAGCAAGAGCCATGGCCATGCTGCCAAGCGCAATCCCCCGGCGGAGGCGGCAGGCCTCAGCTGGCTTCAGCTGGCCTCAGGTGTCTGGCGGGAGAATTATGTTTGGTCGTCGCTGCAGCCTGACCTCCAGAAGGAAATGCAGAGGCCACAGCTCGAGAAGGAAATACCTGTGCCACGGCCATGGCCACGGCCCCTCCGGGTGGACGGGTTCCAGTGCAGAGCGAGGGCCTCGCCTCGGGAGGGGTGGGTGTGGCCACGTGCACCCTTGGGGCCAGGGACCAGGACCTCGGGGATGGGACCCTCACGCCTCTATGGGTGGGCCTCTGCTGCCCTCTGAGGGTCGAGAACAGGGCTTGGAGAGGGCTAGAGCCCCAGGTGACGCCTGGGGGAGGCCCCCAGGGCAGGGGAGGGCCAGGCGGCGGCTCCCAGGCCGGGCCTCAGTGGCGCAGGGAGCTCAGGGAGAGGTGGCTGGCAGTCCCTGCTTTGACCTCTCCCGTTACTGTAGCTCAGTCACACAAACACGCTCAGGGAGCTGACGCGCGTGGGTGAGATGAGTGACAGACGGGCCTCACCTGGATGTGCTGCGGCTGTGGCACAGCCTCCCCCAGAGCTCAGGCTTCACGGGGCCCAGCGGCCACGGGCCAGACACCCTGGGTCACGTGGCCGCTCCGCACCCACCATGGCTGCTCCATCGGCCGGAGCTGCTCTCAGCCAGGCCTGCCGGCCGGACCAGGCGGCGGACAGAGCCATGGAGCCCCAGGTGGCCCTCAGTCTGAGGAAGGCTCTGTGCCAGGCAGGGGTGTCCCAGGCCCTCGGGGCGAAGTCTTTGCACTGGACCCAGCACCGGGTCAGGTCCACCTGGGAGCCCTCGCTGAGGCCGGTGCCCTGCCCGGCGGCTCTCCTGTCCTTCACCTGCTCTTTGGATCCACCCTCCACCCACACTGACCAGTGGACGCTGCTGGAACCACCCTTTCTGCCTGTGACCCACCTGCCCTCCTCACCTGCCCCCTCGCTGCACCTGGCCTGGCCCCTGCAGCCCTCGCCTTGGCCCTGCATGTCCTGGCGAGGGACAGGGACGGGAGGGCCAAGGGGCATCTGTGAGGAGCGGCTGAAGGAGCAGCAGGTGGGGCCAAGGTCCCGAGTGGGGCCTCGGTGCCTGTGGAGGTGGCGGAGGAAGGGCACCGTGGGGGCGCTGTCACTCAGCAGGAGCGCCAGCTGATGAGGACATGGAGGAGCCACTGCTCAACGTGAGGTGCTGGGTCTGGAGGGCGACCAGCGTCTCCACCCCTGAAGGCGCCTGGGGAACAGCCCACGCACCCTGAGGGTCCCTGCAGCCGCTGCTCACAGGGCTGGGGTGGCTCCGTGCGGAGGCCGGGCCCAGGGCACCTCCGGGGAGCACGAGGCCTGGTGGTGCTGCTGGGCGGCCGGCGCCTGCCCGGCCGTGTCCGCGGAGTGCTCCTGGCTCTGCTCGGGCCCAGAGCTGGGCCGCGCTCCTACCCTCCCAGGGCTGAATTATTCATGCCTCGTATCTCCTAAACTATTGCAGTTTTACATTTTTAAATATTTAATAATTAGGCATCAAATATTTATGCAATTTTATTAGCAGTAGTGGGAGTTGGTGCTGCAGGCCTGTGGTTGGCCGCATGGAGAGGAGGTGGCCTGGGCTAGACAGAGGACCTCGGTCGGACACCACCCAGGAGAGCAGGGATGGGCACTGGCACCTGCTGGCTCTTCCCACCGGCGGCCTTCCCATCCCAAATCCAAACCCACAAAGGGGCTAGGTGGCGGGTAGGCCCCAAGGGGCACGTGGCCAGCCTGCCGAGATCCCCAGCTGCTGTGCCAGCTGGGCTGCGTCCCTGCACAGAGCTCAGGCAGGGAGGCCTTTCCAGGAAAGGGAGTGGCGGTGCCACTGTCCCAGTGGCTGGCTTCACTGGCGGGCACGGGACCCTGCCACGGGCAAAGCCTCCCGCCGCCCCGGGGTTCTCGCCTGAGCTGCCTCAGCCCCGCCCTGAGCCACAGTCTCCACATGAGCCCACGCTCCCTGCTGGGCGGGAAATTGCATGTTTCTCACCCGAGAGGCACTCGCCCTGGAATTACACGCAGATGAGCGGTGCGTGTGCCCGGGTGGCTTGGTGCCAGCATTCACACGGGGCATCTGCGTGATTAGCGCTCACTCAACGAACAGCTTGTCACCTTGCACAAAAGTGATCTGCAAGGACACCAGCAATTACAGCCCCGGTTACGGGGTGGGAGGTCCTGGGGCGACAGGCGGGCGCTAGTGCCGCATCGTATCCTCGGGGCTCCCTCCCCCACTCAGAACAGAGCGAGCCGAAGCCCTGAGGATGGAGGCCCCTTGGGAGTGCGGGGCCAGCTGAGCCCGAGTGGAAGCCACCCCTGCCCTCACGGGGCCTCTAACACATGTGGGGACAGGCCCAGAGGCGGGTGTCACCAGCCAGGGAGCGAGAGCCAGGCACTGAGGCCAGGATGCCAGGAGGGGCCCGTCCCCCAGGCCACAGGGCAGCACGAGCCCGCTGGGAGGACCGGCCTGCGCACAGGCCGCCCGACAAGCTCACGGGGCCCTGCGCTCCCCAGGGCGGTGTCCTCACAGCAAGCACCTCCTCGGGCTCAGGTCTCTGCCTGTCGGGCTTCCCCGAGAGAGAGGCTGGGCTGCGCATGGCTGGCCCCCATGGCTGGGCCCGGAAACACTCCTTCAGCGCTGGCAGCTCACTCCTGGGCTTTCGCGTGGAGCCCACCCGCTGAGGGAGCCCTGCCCTGCTTCCCCTCACGGACAGGGTGCTGGGGACCCGGGAGCCAGACCCACCAGAAGGCGGCACTCGCCCGCGCCGCACATGCACCGCGATGTGCATGGGACACCACGTTGGGCCCCGCTTCCGGCACCTTCTTTGGCACCTGCCCCAGCAGGGGCCATGGGCTGAGTGGGCAGCACAGGGGAGGGCACGGGGCCCTGGCTCGCTGGCCCAGGAGGGACGGGCGGGTGGCCACAGGTGCACGAGAAAGGTGGTAGGCCCGAGCCCCCTCCCCGACAGCAGGCCCGAGGGCAGCATGGGGGCATCTGCTCAGGACGGCCAGGGCGCTGTCAGTGCCTGGAGTTTGGCCGTGCTGAGCGGCGTGCCGTGGCCGCTGCCTGGGACTCCCGGCGGCCACACTAGCTCTGCAGCGCCTGGGAGCCATGCAGGGGGAGGTACGGCAGGGAGCACGGAGCGACCGAGCAGCGGGGAGACCCCGCAGACCCCGCTGGGCTTCCTGCGGTGCTGCCAGGGCCGAGGCAGCTGATTTCTCCGGGAGCGTTGCCCCTGCCGCTGGGCCCCAGGGATGGCCCTGGCCAGGCCGCAGGCTCTGCCTCCAGTCCCCACAGCGAGAGAGGCTGGGCGCGGGAGGGCTCTCCCCGGGCAGCGCAGGTTGGCTGCTGCGGCGTGGAGCCGGCAGCTGGGGCCTGGCAGCGGGGCCTGCGGGCAGCTGCCCCTTCCTCGCCTGCCCACCGGAAACCCAGTGATCACGTCACACGGCTCCGTTCAGCCCCAGTGAGTCCCTAACGGCAGCGCTGTCCTTACACCTGACGCTGGGACACAGTGCAGGGAGCACGGCCCGACACAGCGGTTACAGCGCCACCCAGGCAGCAAGGCCCTGTCTGGGGGCAGCCGAGGGGGAGCGTGCCTCATGGCACGAGGGCCAGCCTGAGGCCTGTCGGGGGCACTGCCCACTGACTTTGGTCGAAGACCCCAGCGCCTCAGCACACACAGCGCTGGCCTGAGGCTGCCTCCCGGCCTGAGCCAGCGCCTCAGAGCAGCTCTGGGGGGGCGGGGTGGGGGCGTGGGCCTGCGGGACAGCGACACCGAGGAGGCAGTGTCCCCGGCGGGAGTTTGGGGAAGATACCACAGCCTCGCAGCAGCACAGACCGCGCCCCGTGGCTGGTCACAACTGGGAGGAGCAGACTCGTGGGGCTGGGGGTGCCGAGGGACAGCGTGGGCGCTTCCCTGTTCCTGGAGGCCACGGCTCCCACAGGAAGGCGACTGACCTGGCACTGGGGCTGGGGTGGAGGGGGGAGTGCATTCCGGGTCAAGTGCCTGCACACAGCCCTGCTGGGCCTCACCCTCCCACAGCCCCCGTGCGCCATGCGGGAGCAGGTATGCCAGCTCTGCCCGCACCATGCCCTCCCGGCGTCCTCCTTCCAAGGTAGAGCGGGTAGCATCCAGGGGAACCTGGCACCCACCACGCTCCCCTCTCCTTGGAGGCCCCTCGCATCACTGTGCCAGCCGGGCAGGGCAAGTTGGAGCCACTCAGTGCCGCGCTGCGAAGTGAGTGGCTTTGCTACTAATGCTCTACCCCAGGAACTCCGAGGGATCGCCTGGTCCAGCCTGGGCACGTGGGTGCCACGCGAGGGCCAGGAGGCAGTGGGAGGCTGTTTCAGGCCTGGGACAGGTCAGCAGCTCCGGTTAAAGGTTCAGAAACCCCCACGAAGAGCTACTCCTGCCTCACGGGAGCGAGGGGGGGAGGGTGGGGCCTGGTCCTGCGCCTGGTGCCCGGAGCGGCCACGCACTCTGCTGACCTCGCAGGCGGCACCACCCACTCCACCTGCTGCCGCTCCAAGCCCTGGAACCGTCTGGACATGGACCCTTTGTGCACCTGCCAGGGCACTGGTCTCGCTGTCACATGGCCACGGGGTAGGTGGTGTCTACCCTGCACCATCTCTGCCCTCGGCTGGGGCCCCGGCCACTGCAAGCCCAGCCGCTCCCAGGAGCACGTGGCCGCACAGCGGGTGCAGGGCAGGCTGTCCTGGAGTCCAGAGTGAAGGGTGGACAGTGTCTGGGGTGGGGCACTTGCTGGCAGCTAGAAGCTGGAGCCCTACTCTCCAGGTCCGGTCCCTGGCCACCAGAGAACCTGGTCAGAGGTGCACAATGGCAAGGCCTCTGCGACAGGGAAGGTCACAGGTCACAGTCTAAGAGCTGGTTCCACGCTGGAGCCTGGTGTGCTGGAGGCAGACGGAGCCCATCCACGGCTCCGCTAATAACTCAGAGCCGCCTGGCAGGAGCCAGCAGAGGCCAGCAGAGGCCACACCGCTCGCCTGCTGCCGCCTATCTACCGGGCTGAGGGCATCAGCGTGGGGCCTGGCTTCCTCACATGCCCCCCCAGGGCCACGGCTGTTGGGACCCTCCTCCGAGGCTGCCCTGAGCCCAGAGGAGGCAGAGCGCTGGGCACCTCCGCCTGCTGAGAGCTGCAGTGCCCTCTGCCCATGTCCCACAGGCACCGTGTGCAGGGCCTCCGGGAGGCCTGGACCCCACGGCCCTCCTCTGCGCTGACGGATGCGCTTTTCTCTGCACTGGGGCTGCTGAGGCAGGACCTGCGCCTGCGCACTCCGTGAGGCCTGGGAGCAGACCCCGTGGTCACGTCCCAGAGGTGGCGCCCTGATCGGAGAGGGCAACGCAGGGCGCGTGGTAGAAAGCGCTGCGTGGCCGCTGTGCAGAGGCCCTGCCGTGGAAGGTGCCCCGGCCCCAGGGAGCATGGGTCTCGTAAAGGACGGCTCGGGGACGCTGAGGCTACTCACTTGTTCTGGGTCTGAGAAGGCTGTCAGGGCTTCTCTATTGCAGCTCTGCAGGCCTGGCCTCCAGGCCCCCCTCCCGCCCGGCTGCACAGGACAGACGGACTGATGGGCAACCGACACCCAGGCCACCCCTGTGGCCGTCAGGCCAGGGCGGGCCTACCTGCCACCTCCTTGGACGAGGGCAGACACGCAGCCTCCAGGTTGGCGGGCACGGGGCCGCCCCGCTCCAGGGCGCACACCAGCTTCCGCAGCCGCTCACACTCCTCCTGCAGCCGCGCCTGGTCCTGGCGGCGGCTCTGCTGCGCCTCGCGGGCCGGGTTTGCGCTCAGGTGCAGCACTTTGGTCTTGCTCTGGTCGTAGTCGCCCTGCGGGACACAGGGCTGTCAGTACAACGTCCAGAGAACGCGGGCGAGCGGGAGCTGGACGCCAGGCCACGGGCGTGCGGTCAGGACCCTCCCGTGGGGGGCAGACACCACGCTGGCCACGTGTGGCCCCTTGGGGAGCCACGGTGCCGGCAAGACCTTCCACATCCCCAGGACAGTGTGGACTCAGGACCCGAGGCCCTTCTCTCAGCTCTGACCACCAGGGGGGCATCTTCTAGGCACTCTACTGTGAGCCGTCCAAGGACCTGCTTCTGCTCCCCTGCAGGCCACCCCCGCACCCGGGTCACAGGTCACGGGCAGGAGCTGGTCCCGCTGGAGCCCGTGTGCGGGAGACGGACGGAGCCCACGGGTGACGCAGCATCACAGAGAGCGGACGGCTGGGTGCAGTGGTGCCAATGTTGATGCGTTTCCCTGCGGCCCTCGGGCCCCCGTTTCGATGACCTTGGGGTGGGAAGGGTGCCTTCTCTGCGGATCTGTCTGGCGCTCTCGCCCTGGTCCCCTGGGCTGGGGTGGGGGAGACGGACGTGAGGGCGCAGCGTGCCTGCCTCCTGTGGGGTTCTGCGAGAGACGCGTCTCCTCCCAGCTGTCGTCCGAGCCTTTCCGGGCGCGGTGCTGCGTGGCCTTTAGTTCCGCTTGGGTTCATGGATCGGCACGACTTATCTTACGCTTTGCGGCAGGAGCACTTTCCTGGCTCCGTGTCCCTCTGACACGCCTGGTGGCTCACAGTGGCACATCCTGGCTGTCAGGCACTAGAAGGTGCTGCGGGCCGTCCTGGTGTCTCAGTCCCAGAACCCCCAATGGCCTTGCCTGCCTAGGACCAGCCTCTAGTGGGCATAGCGCTGTGAGTCCAGGCACCTGGCCACGCAGGTGAGAACCCCCTGAAAGAGGCCACGAGGAGGACGTGTCTCCAGCCGCCGTGGCCCAGCCAAAGCCGCGTGAAGCCAGGAGGCCAGTAGGCCTCCCCACTGGCGGGATGGTCATGGCTGCTGGGAGCCACCGAGTCTTGGTCTTCGTAACAAAGCACCAGGTAACCAACAGGGCACCTCCCCTGAGGTCACCAGGCCTCCTAGTCCCACCCACAGGGGCCAGCGCCTCTAGGACTCTCCCAGGTGAGAGCAGGGCCGAGGGGCCACGGCAGGGTGGGCAAGGCGCACAGCTTTGCCCTGGCCACACAGCTCCCCCAGGAGCCGTGAGCACGGGTATGCCTGCTGGGCTGGAGGGCGGGCCCACGGCTCTGCTTGCTGAGGTGGACGGCGGTCACTGACGCGGGCTGAGCCATGCCTGTCCCCAAAGCTTGGCAACGGGGACGAGGAGCAGGCTCCCAGCCCTGCCCTGCTGGTCCCCAGGGCAGGGAGCCAGCCTGACCCTCGTCCGCCCGCCCTGGTGCAGGGAAGGTGGTGCCAGGAGGAGCGCCGAGGGGGCTGTGCCGTTGCAGAAGCAGGTGGGAGAGGAGCCGGCAGCTCCACTGAGTTCTGCTCTGGACCTGGCTGAGGGGACGGGAGGGGACGGCCTGCTGCCTGGTGTGACCAGCGCAGAGGCTGCCCAGATGCCATGAGTGCCTCCGAGGGAGAGTGCTGACCCCACGGGCCGGGGTGCGGCTGGCGTCTGCTCAAGAGCACAGTTAATCAAAGACCCGCCAGGGGCCGAGCTCCAGGGGCAGGTCCACACGGTGGCCACGGCGGCTGCACGGTGCCAGGGGAGTGTCAGCCACGCGATTCTGAGGAGACGAGTGGGGGGTCCCCAAGTGCAGCGAGGGCAAGAGGTGTGCTCAGGAGCACAGGCCTGGCGGGCAGAGGACTCAACCCTCCACAGCAGGGTTCCTCTTGGCTCAGATTCCATCCGGCCCAGGTGAACGGCTGTGTCCCTCCGCATCCAGGACCCTGGGAGCGCCGAGACCCGTGGGCCAGGGTGGGGAGCGGCGGCACCGCCCTGAGGTGCTCACTGGGCCTGCTTCCCTCCGTGCAAGGGAGAGGCTGGTGAACTTGATCTTCGAGGATGTGGCGTGGACAACCCCCCCCTCAGGCCCTTCTTGTCTGAGGACAGACTGGCTGGGAGGGCCGGCCCCCAGCGCCAGGCAAGAAACACTGCCCCTGGCTGTGCCCCGGGGGAGGGTGCCTGCCGCCTGGGCCCGCTGTGCATACTAAGAGACCTGCTGGAGAGTGAAGAAGCGCGTTACAGGCGCGTCCTCCTGCATATTCATCAGTCACCGGCTCAGGCCTGAATCAGCCTCTCCAGGATGAAGGGGGGAGGAGGGAGGAGAGCGGGAGCTACCAGGTGGGTGTGCAGCCCGCCCGCCCCGCCATGCTGACCTTGTCCTGCTCCCCCCCACCACCCAGGAGGTGGCCAACAGGGTCCCAGGGCGCACTGCTGCCTGACGTGGACCCTCTGCTCCTTGGACACCTACCAGGCCTGCTGTCTACATGACCGGCGGCAGCTGTTTACCTCCCACGTCCCGGGGGGGCTGGGGCGGTGGGCGCGTGTCCACTCTGAAAGCGGAAGCTGCCTGTGCTGCCCGTGGGGGAGCCCAGAGCCAGGCGGGACCCTCCGTCTGCAGGGCATGCCCAAATCCCGACTCTAGAGGCTTCCGGCCATAGGAACACCACGGGCGCCCAGGACCAACTTCCCATCTTGGGGTGCAGGATACAGGCCTGCTCCCTGGGGTAGGAGGGGCAGGGCAGGGGCAACAGCTGGACGCACACAGCGGCCTGCTGCCACCAGAGAGCGGCCCACAGAGTGGCTGCATGGGTGGCAGCTTGGGTCAAGCTCAGGGTGAGGGCACAATGGAGGTGGGTGGGTGGGGTGTGGCCACTGATGACTAAGATGAACCCTGGCTCAGCTGCCAGTGCCCATGCATGTCCACAGGGCAGCAGCACGCCGGGCCCCGGGCCCCATGTGCTGGAGGGGGGACGGGCATTCACTGCCTGCACTGTCTTGAGCAGGGAGGCCACTGTCACTGTCAGTTAGTCCGTCCCCACCTGTCATTCCACAATGGCGTGCCTCCCTGCACATCGGCTGCCTCGCTGCCCACAGTGGAGCCAGATGCCAGGCAGCCTCACTCACTGCCTGGGCTGGTGAGTTCTGGCGGGCAGAGGGGCGCCTGGCTGGCCAAGGGCAGTGAGAAGGCTGAGTGGACAGGAGAGCAGCCCCCAGAGTCCGGCCACCCTGCCTCCTCACCACGGACACTTGTGCAGGGACATTGTGCACCCACACCTTGTGCGGCCAGCCCACCATCATCTCCAGAACTTTCCATCCTCCCCAATGGGCTCTGCCCCCATGAAGCTGTCACCCCCCCCATCTGGCCCTGCCCTCCACTTCCTCCTGCCTGGGAACGTGGCTCCTCCAGGCCCTCCCTCGAGTGGAGTCAGACAGCGTGCCCTTGTGGCTGATTCCACTGAGCAGCGTCCTGACGCCTGTCCCTGTTTTACATCAGTTTCCTTCCTCTTGAAGCCGAGTCACGTCTACTGTCAGGATGGGCCTCACTGCTCATCTGTCCACTGTGGGTGGACGCGGGGCAGCGCCGCCTGCCGGCTGCGGGTGGGGGGCAGCAGTGGGGTGCTGGGTCACATGCTTCAAAGCGGCTTTCAGCCAGCCCGCACCTGCGTGGCCATGGGGCCTCTGAGACAGCGCTCTCAGCGTTTGGGTTCTGTCCACAGAACCTCTTTTTATGGGCGGAGCTGTGGTCAGATTGCCCAGGACCTGCTGGGAGCCCTGAGCACCCCTCGAAGCCGGGGCAGCGGACCAGGAGCACGGTCCTGCCAGGCGCCGCTTCCTCCCCCGGCCTCCTGGTGGACGTGCCGTCCGTGTCAGAGCCCGTTCCTTGCCTCCCACAGAACAAGCTTATGCAGGCTGGGCCCTGGCGCACTCACCCTCCACTGCACCCCTTTAGCGCGGTGCCGCCGAGGGGAGCCTGTGAATGGGGTGCTGCCTCATAGTCCTGGCACCCTGCAGGGGTTGGAAGAGCTGTGCCCCGGGATCCTCGCCTAGAAATGACCAGGACACGCTACTTCTCATCACGTCCACCAGCTAGGCCCGTGGAGCGCCGAGTCCGTTTCATCCAAACGCCCCGCGAGGGCCACATGCAGATGAGGGGGTGCCACAGCCGCGTCTAAGTGCCCAGGCCGGCGCGGTGGTGTGGGGGGCCGTGGGGATGCCGCGCATGGGGAGCGGTGACCCCGCTCTGTGCCTCGTGCTTTCTGGGTCTGAGCCCAGCCAGTGGCAGAGAGGCGGCACTGTACCCCGAGGGTTGAGGGTAAAGGTCCCAAGAGCTGCTCAGTGGTCCCTGGGGAAGCCTTGCAGCTTCATCTGCAAGTGGGGTCTGAGGCCACAAGGAGGCTGCTGGCACTGGAGCTGGGCCCAGGAGACGAGCGGGGCTTAGTATGCAGGACACGTCACTCTCCTCATCGAAAAACCAGAAGAAATCAGCGCCCGGGGAAACGTCTCCACACAGACGCCCATCAGCGCGCTGGCTGGTTCAGTCCCGGCGTCAATAAACATGAGCCGCCTGGGCCACGGGCGCGAGTTCAGGCCTTTTCCTTCATTAGCGCCATGTCTCACATCCCAAACTCAGGAGGAAAGGCCCGGGGAGCAGGCAGGGCAAGGGGCAAGCAGACCCGGGGAGGAGGCAGGCCAAGGGGCAAGCAGACCCGGGTAGGAGGCAGGCCAAGGGGCAAGCAGACCCGGGTAGGAGGCAGGCCGGGGAGCAGGCAGGCAGGGGAGGGGGGAGGCAGGCCAGGGAGCAGGCAGGCTGGGGAGCAGGCCCTGGTGGACGCCAGGCCTTCATGGTTCCTCGGTGGCTGGGGCAGCCAGGACACAGCCGTGCAGAGCACGCACCTCAGGGCATAAGAAGCCAGGCCTGGGCACCAGGAGGTAGGTTACCAACCCTCGGGGTGGTGCCCAGAATCTACATGTGAATACAGGGCCGTGGGACTACAGACAGGTACGCATGTGACCCATCCCAGCGGCACATAGGGTCCCAGCACGCGGGTGGGTGCAACGCGACACAGTGAGTAGGCAGAGCAAACATCTAGGATGTCTGTCTCCTGACGCCCATTTTCACGTTTCGTGAAATCGAGCAAAACTAAAAGCTGAGGGGGAGCTAGATATGCTGATGCTGAAGCCCATATGAGACAGTCAAGAGCTGCTGGGAAGCCCTGCAGAGCCCCGTGGGGTGGATGAGACGTATCGGACATGGAGCGCTGCAGGCACCGATCAGAACCCCCAGAACTGGCCCGCACGGACACACGATGAATGAAGGGAAGACAGAAAACAGACCCAGAGACACACAGGCCTTGTGAGGAGGACACAGTCTTTCTTCAGAGGTTTGGGTGACAAGAGTCTTCAAAAACAGACTGAGATCATTCTTACTCTAAACATCAAAGCCACAAGCAGGTTCCAAGTCAGTCACAGACTGGAATGTAAAAAAAGGAAGAAAAAACTGCCTTGATAAAAAAAAAAATACCTTAAGCAAAGTCAAAAGATAAATAATAAACTGGGAAAATATACTCACAACTTAAAATAAAAGGAGCCCAACTCCTTAATATACAAAGATCTCTAAAAAATCAACAAGGAGACAATAGTTGGCTTGAAAAATGGAGCACGACTATTCACACAAATAAGCATACTAAAAAGTCCTTCCTCTCATCTATACTAGTAAAAGGGAAATATGCTAATTAGACCAGATGTCCTTCTGGACAAAGCCACGGTATCAGGGGCTGAGGCAGAGGCGGTTAGGGGCGATCAGGCAGGCAAGCAGGCGAGCTGTTAAGAGCCAGGCATCTGGATTGTGGGAGGGATGTCTGACTGCTGGTTTAGGCCCGATCCTGCACAGCAGTCGGACATCCCCTGAGGGGTCCCATACTGGAGAGGGTAAGGCAGGGCTGAGGGACCCCATCCCCATGCATGAATTTCATGCACTGAGCCTCTAGTGCATAATAAAGGACAGAGGTTAGAACTACAGTGAACCTTATCACCTATGGTCCAGAAAAATCCTAAAAGCTGGAGGGCACTGTTGGCAAGGGTGGGGGCCCGGTGCCCCCACAGGCTGCTGGCACACACTGTCCTGCCGGGTGGGTGGGGCACAATGATGCTGTGAGAACTGCACCTGCCAGGCACCTGTAGGTGCCCTTCAGCTCGCTGCCCATCTTCTGGAAGTTACGCTGCACAGACTTGCACACTGGAAACACCCCATCGCAGACACTCAGCAGCTGTGGCTGTGATTACAGAAAAGGAGGTGGCGGCTGCACTTCCACTAACAGCAGCCGGCTGAACAGGTGAGGACACGCCCCACAGGAACCCCAGACTAATGGAAAGGCCGCCCTAGTGCAGCAAGTGACAAGGACGAGGTGCGGAACGGTTTGGAGCCAGGTTTTCCTTC
>PVJC01022174.1:0-27556 GCA_004026665.1 Murina feae | reverse complement strand
GTATTCCTGTTAACATCAAGTACTTGTCATTAGAATTCTGGCCGTTCAGAGAAGTGCTATACACTCAGTTAATGCTGAATAAAACACAATTATTACAATGTGAGATTTAGGTTCAAAAAAGACTTTGGAAATACACAACCAGGTAAACTGTTATTCTTATGAAAAATCACAATCGTTTAAAAACTTATTTTATTGCCCTAACCGATTTGGCTCAGTGGATAGAGCATCGGCTTGCGAACTCAAGAGTCCCAGGTTCGATTCCGGTCAAGGGCATGTACCTTGGTTGCGGGCACATTCCCAGTAGGGGGTGTACAGGAGGCAGCTGATTGATGTTTCTCTCTCATTGATGTTTCTAGCTCTCTATCCCTCTCCCATTCTCTGTAAAAAAAAAAATCAATAAAATATATTTTTTAAATTTTTTATTTTATTGATTTTAGAGAGGGAGTGAGGGAGGGACAGAGCGTGAAAGTGAGAGGGAGCAAGGGAGGGACAGAGGGTGACATCGATGTGAGAGAGAAACATCAATTGGCTGCCTCTGGAATGCGCCCCTACTAGGGATTGAGTATGTGCCCCAACTGCACATCAGAATCACCTAGGGAACTCAGATTTTTCAAGGGAACTCCAGCCCCACTCCATACAATTAAGTGAGAATCTCTGGAAGTCGGTCCACAGCTTGTGAACTTTCTAAAAGCTCCCCAAAATGATGGTGATACACAGATTGTGAGCCACTTCCCTGTAGTTTTTCTGCTTAAAATTTAATAAACTAGTAAGATTTCTTTGTACTATTGACCCTTCTCTTTCAAATAACTACAACTGGGGAAAGGGGTTGGTCAGAATTACCATAACCCAACTGCTCTAAGAGAATGAGGGACAGAAGGGTGACACATTGGGAGCTGGGCACACTGGCAGACAAAGCAGGCAAGGTTGAAGGCTGGGTAAGTCAAGGACAGCTTTGGGCACATGGGAGAGGAGTAAATCCTTGCCATGTCTTACATGTCCCTGCATTTCTAATCTATCATGAAGAGCAACGAAGAATAAATGAGAGAGAGCTTAATAGGGAGCCACAATCTCAAGACATGGTTTTGCTCTTCCTTTTCCCCCTTCACGAGCGACACACACAAACACCAGGTAGATTCCAGCAGAGTAGCACAGTGGCATGAAAAACATGGGCCCGAGGGCATTTCACATCAGAGCTGCATACATCTCAGCTGGGTCTCATCACACATCTCCATACTCAGCACATGCTTCTTCCTTAGGACATGAGAGTGTGAGGGTATAGACACATCTCCGTCTGTCTCGTTTTTAGCTGAATCATTTTTTTTCAATAGCTGAGTCATTTTTTAATAAATAATACCTAAAACACTCTGGTGTCAGCACAAAATACTTACATGCTATTTAAATGTGCTCAAAGTAACTACACTCTGCCTCTCGAGGCTGAATGTTTTGAGAAGTGTCATATAGTAGCCATTACTGCCCATCCTAATCTCTAGCATCCAGAAAAAATGTTCTTCAATGATTAAGATTTCTCTTAATCCTTTCATTCAAATGATATGTGGCACTCTGCCATTGTGTGCAGTGGTTAGACGTCGGCCTGAGCACTAAAGGGTCATGGTTGATTCCTAGTCAAGAACATGTACCCAGGTTGCAGGTTCGATGCCCAGCCCTAGGCAGGGTGAGTGCGGGAGGCAACAAATTGATGTGTCTCTCTCACATTGATGTTTCTGTCTCTCCCCCCCCCCCCCCCTCCTCCTTTCTCTAAAACTCAATGGGGAAAAAATATCCTCTGGTGAGGATTAACAACAACAAAAAGATTATAATTAAAAGCCCTCAGCCAACTGGTATACATTGCACGCAAAAAACCCTGGTAAACATAACAAAAGCTGCAATCTACTAAACATCTATTATGTGCTAGGCATTAAAATAACCTCATTTAACCCTCTGTATGAGAGCATCCTTCATAAACATGTGCAATCATGCTTTCCCAAATAGAAACAAATGTCATCTTAAAGACAGATTTCAGTAGCAGTGGTAAAGTGTTTCACGTTAGCCTGAAGATTAAAGTAAAGAATGTTCATTGCAATATAACTAAGTGCAAAAAAGTAGGGGAAAATCCAACTATCCATCAATTAATAGAAAATATGGCATATACCTTCCAGTATATTGTTTAGCAATGAATATTAACAGAATACTGATATATGCTTACATGGAAGTCCCTTGAAAACATTATATATATATGCATGCCTAAGCGACTGTCCAACCGGTAGCTATCACACACAATGACCACCAGGGGGCAGATGCTCAACACAGGAGCTGCCGAGCTGCAGTGACTTAGCAGCTGGGTTTCTTGGGTGATGCACCTGGAACCAGAGAGGAGGAACCCAATTCCCGAGAACCGCCCTCTCACAATCTGGGACCCCGGGGGAATGTTGGAGAGCCGGTTTCAGCCAGATCACTGTAGGCCAGGCCAAGAGACCCCAGAGGTGCATGAATCCATGCACCGGGTCTTTAGTGCTAAATGAAAGACGCCAAGTAGACCATTTATACAGTGTGGTTCCATGTATATCAAATGTCCAGAATAGAAAAATTTAGACACAGAAACGAGATCTGTCATTGCTTAGGGCTTGAGGTGGGCCTGTGTAGAAACAGGTTAGAGGTTTACTTTAGGGTAGACAAAAATGATCTAAAATTATAGATTGTAGTGATCTTGTGAATATACTAAAATACTGTACTTTAAATGGGTAAGTTACATGGTATGTGAATTATATCTCAACAAAACTGTTAAAGTGGGGGAGGCTTTGTTAGTCTGAGAACATAATTACCACTGATAGTATTGTTTTTAATGGGAAAATGGATTCCAAGTTCTGCTACTTTACTGAGAAATTCACTTTTAATAAAACTCACATGGATAAAGGAAAAAGTGAGCTGGTCTTTCCAGATGCAGTAGATACCACGCTCAAGCAATAGAAATACTTTCCACCCAACTCTAAACTGACTTCCTAGGAAGACCAATTTGGTATCTGTTAATGCAAGTATTATTGTGAAAAACATGTGATGGGCAAGGTCAAAAGCAATTCTATAGAAATTAAGCACACTGTTCATAACTCTTTACAACCAACATTTTGGGTGTCAGTTTGAGTCTTCTACTGAGATTTTAGCCATTACTGCATATTATTTAAAATTTTCAGATCATCATTTGATCTGAATTCAAAGGTCTCAACTGACCACATTTCAGTCAACAAACATTTGAACATCTATCAGAGTATGTGCCACTCACTGTGCTGGAGACACAAAGGTGAATCATAATCCTCACATAAAAGAGCACAGTTTAATGGGCAAGCAAACAAGTTAAAGTATGATGTTTTCCATCAGAGGCAAAAACTGATCTTTATATTCCCTCCACTGAGTTCAGGGAAGGGGTTCAAAGGTGAGAAGTAAGAACACTCAGGTCAGTGGAACAACATGCTAAAAGGGCAGAGAATAAAGGGCATATGAGCATGGCAACTATCACTATAGTGCATGATGCCATGTAAATTTCCTTACAAAACATGGTCATATTTAAGTTGTGAGAGAATTAGTGTTGATTAGTATAGAAGAGAATATATCTGAGGAAGAAACGCAGCCAGTTTACTTCATTATCTACTGAAGAACAGATTTAGGGCATGAACCAAGCCAAGAGTAAGAGTTTCACAAACTATACTGTGTGTACATTAACTTCATTCAAAAGACAAAAACTGTATGTGAGAAAGCTCAGCAGGACGTGGTTGTGGTTACAATGTAATGATAAGGCTTCAGGCTCCATGAGTGGTTGGATGCAGGTGCTATTATGTCAGAGAGCAAAGACAGGCAGCAACTCCTTTGGGCACAGTTCAGATTCCAGCATGGGAAGTGTTATCCTTGGGACTTTTGGCAGCATTTGGAAATGCGGTTCTAGCATTCTGAGATAAAATAAAGATTTGGGCTTTATCATGAGATGGCCCATCCAGTGTGGGTCGGTGGTTGAGCTTCGACCTATGAACCAGGAGGTCATGGTTCAATTTCTAGTCAGGGCACGACAGGTTACCGACTCAATCACCAGTGTGGGGTGTGCAGGAGGCAACCGATCAATGATTCTCTCACCATTGGTATTTCTCTCTCTCCCTCTCTAAAAAGATGTTTTTGAAAAAGAAATATAATTAAAAAAAATAAACCTTGGGATATGTGGGCCAATTAGGCTTATGAGCGTGTACATGGCAGTGATTTTCAACCATTTTGCCTCATCCTTACCTACTCTTCTGTTTATCCACCTTAAACCATGATTATGTCAAATTTTGTATTCTGTAGTTTTTTCAGGAAAAATGCATTTACATTGAGTGGTTTGCTGAATTGTTTCACACCACATCCAAGGATTCCAATGTGCACCTAATGGAAGAGAATTAGGCTAACAGCAGAATGCAGAAATGTCCCGTGTCAGGAAGAAATGAAAAAAAAAGTAGAAAAACGTGAATTAGAAAAAAGTAGTGAGCATCTACCAGTATTTGGAAAATTTTGAGCTTTTATCCTTAGGAAAACACTACCTTTCCCAACAGATGCTTTGGGTGCTGTGACTATAACCCAATGGTTCTCAACCTTCCTAATGCTGTGACCCTTTAATACAGTTCATGTTGTGGTGACCCCCAACCTTATTTTCATTGCTACTTCATAACTGTAATGTTGCTGTTATAAATCGTAATGTAAATATCTGATATACAGGATGTGTTTAGGCAACCCCTGTGAAAGGGTCATTTGACCCCCCAGGTTGAGAACCGCTACCATAACCCAACCCTTTGAGAACAAGACTGTTTACATACATTATCTGAAGAACTCAGCTGTCATCCTTAACCAACTAGAATATCTGCTCTCCAAATTCTTATGAGAATTCAATTTTTAAAAATGGATTGCAATTTGATATTTGAAAAAGGTTCACTTAAAGTATTATATGTTGGAAAAGTTTAATGGATTCCCACACCTTATGTGTGAGCTGCACATGGCAACTTATTCCCAGGTACAAAAATGGGGGGAAAGGACTAACTTTAGAGTGGAGAAGTCAAGCACTACCCCAGCCAATCAAGGGCACATCAACACTGTAAGTCATGTTGACAGAATGTACTCTTGATAAAAGGTGAAGAAAATGGCACTTTATCTCTGTGGTCTTCTTCCCAAAACACTTAACTCTAGTCCATGAGAAAAATATCAGACAAATCTCAATTGAGGGACATACTGCAAAATCCTTAATATTCCCCGAAACTATCAAGGACATCAAGCACAGGGGAAGTCTAATGAAGTGCCACAGCCAAGTCTAAGGAGACATGACAAATAAATGTGATGTGATAGCCTAGATGGGATCTGGCAACAATCACAATCATGTTCCTATTTTTGCTGATATTTAAATGAGGAGCTAGACTTACTCATGCTATATTTACATTGCTTTCATTTTCTGTGACTTTTTAGCCTCATTGCCTTAGATACATTAACCAGTTATTAAAGAATCACATGATCTCGGGGTCATAAACGTCAGCTAATCTGGTGTTTCCCAAATTGGGTGTCTCCTGGAACATATTCCACAAGGTTTTAATAAGCCATATATTAGAGGTTCTGGGCTGTTTGGGGAGCAAAAATAAGTGTCTTTGCTGCACTCCTGCTCCAATCCTCAATATGCTCATGTACAGAGGAAAGCTCCAAGAGTGGAATCTGGTTAATATTCCTCAAAATCACTGAAATACATACTACCAGCTCCCAGAACTGACCATTTATATATAAAGGCAAACATCAGACCCAACATTTTCCTTGAACCTCTTCTTGACCACCTCCAATAGCAGCAAACTCCTTTTATCCTTCACTTGATTACACAACTCTAGGTTTTCTTTCAACACTTTTCACCCCATTCTCTTCTTGCTTGCATGGTTCTGCTGAGTCCACTGTAATTTTTATCCTATAGGTAAGATGTTTCTTCCTTCTGGCTTCTTCAAGGTTTTCCCTGTCTTTGGTTTACTGCAGTTGAATACAATATGCTCAAGAGTGTCCTGCCTGGCGTATGTTCTGTTTCCTGATGAGTGGTTTGATGTCTGTCATTAATTTTGGAAATACCTGGCATTACTTCAAATGTTTCTTCTGCTTCATTTGTTCTCCTGCTATTCCAAGTACATGTGTGTCACATCTTTCCAAATTGTCCCACAATTCTTGAATATTCTGGGCTTTTTGGTTGTTCATTTTTGCATTTCAGTTTGGGAAGTTTCTATTGATCTACCATCAAGCTCA
Source organism: Murina feae (assembly GCA_004026665.1). NCBI lineage: Eukaryota > Metazoa > Chordata > Mammalia > Chiroptera > Vespertilionidae > Murina > Murina feae. Next base: position 21,283 of record PVJC01022174.1, on the reverse strand, counting down.
CTGAGTTTTTCCTTACCAGTGTCCAGGATATTGCAGTGACCATCAAAGGCACCCTTCATCTGTCAGTGTTTTTTAGTTTCTAGCACTTGATTTTTCTTAACCATTTCCATCTCCCTAATGTTTTTGTACAGTATCGACTTTTCAAAGAGTTAACATATTAATAATCAGTTTAGATTTCTGGTCTGGTAATCCCCAAATTTGTATCATACATGAGTCTGTTTCTCACTTAAAAAAAAATCTCTGCAGACTGTTGCGTGCCTTTTGGCATGTGCTGTACATTTTTCAAAAGCTGAGATTGGTTAGTGGGAATAGGACTGAGGTAAATCAGCCTTGATGGTGAGTTTTATGGACTGTGTTTAGAATATGCTATAGATGTGGATGGCAGATGCCGAAACTATTTTATTAAATAGTCCTTTCGCATTAGGCAGTTCTAACGGGCAGAATGGTCTTTCACACATATATCCACTGTTCCTTTTGCCCTAACATAACTTGTGCCTATCCAGAAGTCTGAGCTCTGATACTCCCAAAGTATTATTTCCATCTCTTCTGCCATCTTGGTCCTTGCCTTGGATACACTATGGTAAGTTAATTTCTTTTATTAATGTGAAATCCAGAACTGCACAGAAATCCAGCTGTGGTTGAGCCAGCATTCCATGAACATCTAGTGTAGCTTAACATTATTATCAGCTATGTCACTATGCTAGTGGCTACACGACCAATGCTTCCTCCCATGAAGTGATGCCAAGTCTAATTCTAACCACATTGATGCACTTAACTTAGGGGAATCTAAATGCAATAAGAGGAAGTTTTTAAGCAGAGAAAGAAGACAATGAAAGTAATACAAGACCCACATCAATCCCATTCTTTGTGCAATGGTTAGGTACCAGCAGGTCATTAAACTGTGAGCCATGGGTATCAGAGGCAGTCCTAATTCAACTGAAGCTGTAAGCAAATGTATGCGTATGTGCATCTTTCAAAGCTATTGGCAACTCAAAGGTTAAGACTGCCCGTTCTTCTCATATTCAATAATCTTTCCCTTGTTTCATGCACACACACACACACACATTTTAAATCAAACTACGTTTAGTTACACATATCCCTAAGTCAAGAGGTAACTAAAATTTCATTAGCACCTGGCCAGCGTGGCTCAGTGGTTGACCTATGAACCAGGAGATCATGGTTTGATCCCCAGTTGGAGAACATACTTGGGTTGTAGGCTCGATCCCCAGTGCGGGGTGTGCAAGAGGCAGCCCATCAATTATTGTCTCTCATCACTTATGTTTCTATTTTTCCCCTCTCCCTTCCTCTCTGAAATCAGTAAAAATTTATTTATTTTAAAAATCTTATTAGCAATTAGAATATAAAACACATTAATGTAGTATGTGCCCAGCATTTAATAATCAAAATTTATCAAGTTTGCTGAAGCTGCCTACTTAATATATGTGCATTATATGTAAACTAGAGGCCCAGTGCACAAAAATATGTGCATTCAGGCAGGGGGAAGAGGAGGAGCAGGCCTCAGCCCGGCCTGTGCCCTCTCACAGTCCAGGACCCCTCGGGTGATTAGGCTTAAGCTGGCAGTCAGACATCCCTCTAGCAGCCCGGGATCATTTGGGGGATGTCCAACTAAAGGCTTAGGCCTGCTCCCCATGGGGCATCCTTACTGCTGCCGCAGAGGCAGGAGAGGCTGCCACCACTGCTGTTGCACTGGCCAGGCATGAGCTAGCCGGCTTCTGGCAGAGAGGTGCTCCCCCTATGGAAGTGCACTGACCACCAGGGGGCAGCTCCTGCGTTGAGCTTCTTCCCCCTGGTAGTCAGTGCACGTCATAGCGGCTGATGGTTCCACTGTTAGGGTCAATTTGTATATTATCCTTCTATTACATAGGATTATCTCAATTTAAAATGTATTAAGTTTAATAACCCCGAAAAACTCCCAAGAATTTACTTTATATTAGAATGACTGGCTGTTAGAAAGACTCAAAGAATAAAACAGGCTTTGCTATTAAGCAGTGACTTTCTCCATAATCTGAGAAATGCTTTACAAATAATCTTGGTTTAGGAAGTCTGACAGAATTCTGAGATAGATCATGTTAATCTAAATGACACAGGGCTCTCCTTAAAATGGATCGACCTAAGTACATAGGAGGTTCACATTTTGCTTGAGCAAATCTGATGTGCATAGACATAAAAAAAGACAATTTACAGTTCTGACACAAATTTTATACTTCCAAATATTGAGCTGAGCCCAGCCAATGTTGCTCAGTGGTTGAGCATCGACCTGTGAGCCAAAAGGATGCTGTTTGATTCTAGTTCAGGGCACATGCTTGGGTTGCAGGTTTGATTCTTAGTAGGGGGTGAGGAGGAGGCAGCCAATCAACAATTCCCTCTCATTGATGTTTCTATCTCCCTTACCCTCTCCCTTCCTCCGAAATCTAACTTTTTAAAAAAGTGATGAGCAGATAAAATTAATTACATGGTTTAGTTACCAATATTACCACTCCCCCAATAAATTATAATGGCATACTAAAGGAATTGGACTTAGAGGCAATAAAGACTTATTAAACAAATATCGTCCAATATTCTTGAAAGTAAACACCTCCCTACTAATTTGTCACATAGACTTAGTTCTGTCAGTAGGTCCAATAAGTATAAGTTATTTATCCCAATGTGGAGAAATACACTTTATCATCTTTTTTTAAAGTTTTACTCCTGTTTGAAATTAAGGAAACAAGATATAATAAATCCTGGCAAGCTACAATGTTAATAAAGCCTTAAAAAAAATAAAGGATTTTATATATATATATATATATATATATATATATATATATATATATATATATATATTTAAAATAAAAAACAAGAGTGGAACAAAATACATCAATATATTAAAGATTGCTTTCAGTGGTTAATGTAAACTTGTGTTTTGTTTTGCTTTTTCAGGTATTTTCCAAGTTTTCTACAATAATCATGTTTTGTTATATGTTGATAAAGAGTTTGGGGAGAGCCGAGCTGGTAAGGCTCACTGGTCGAGCACCGACCAGGAGATCACAGTTTGATTCCAGGTCAGGACATATGGCCAGGATGCAGGCTCAATCCTCAGTGTGGGGCATGTAGAAGGCAGCCGATCAATGATACTCTTTCATCACTGATGTTTCCATCTCTCTCTCTCCCTCTCCTTTCCTCTCTCAAATCAAATATATGTATATATGCATGCATGCTACATGCAGCCCTAGCTGGTTTGGCTCAGTGGATAGTCAGCCCACAGACTGAAGGATCAAGGGCTCAATTCTGGTCAAGGGCACATGCCTCAGATGCAGGCTTTATCCCAGGCCCTGGTTGTATGGGAGCCAGCCAATTGACATGTCTCTCTGTCCTTCCCTCTCCCTTCCACTCTCTCTAAAAAATTAATGGAAAAATATCCTCAGGTGAGGATTTAAAAAAAACAAAAAACTATATTCAGAGAACATCTTCAGCAATAGATTTTTAAATTTGCATTTAAAATTTGCATATATATGCTATATATAGTAAACATTCTTATTTCCTATATTAAAAGAGTCTGACATCAGAAATTTCTAATCATCAAATGTCTCAGGCAAAACAAATTTATCTTAAGCATTTTAAAAAATGAAAATTGAATGTTCTGGAAAAAAGGTTTTATAAAAGCAAGCACTCTTGAAAAACCTGAAAATACTGTCTAGCACAGTGGTTCCCCACCTATTTTTGGCCATGCCCCACCTAAGTATCTCTAAAATCCTGATGGTCCCCCATGACATATAATTCTTATTATTCAAACAATGAACTCCTATTCACATGGAGGAGCCTTAAAAGGCCATTAACTTGGTCTAAACATTCTTCCAAAGAACATGGCATCCATGAAAAAAATAAACAAAAAATGAAAGGACAGTTGAAGTTCTGAGGAAGAAATCACTAAGAAATTGCTAAAAAATATAAAGTGGTATGAAAAAATAGCAAATAAAGATAGAGGGGCAGACAACAAAAGTAAACAGTACTGCTCTAACCAGTTTGGCTCAGTGGATAGAGCGTCCACCTGCGGACTGAAGGGTCCCAGGTTCGATTCCAGTCAAGGGCATGTACCTTGGTTGTGGGCACATCCCCAGTGAGGAGTGTGCAGGAGGCAGCTGATTGATGTTTCTCTCTCATCGATGTTTCTAACTCTCTATCCCTCTCCCTTCCTCTCTGTAAAAAATCAGTAATGTATATATAAAAGTAAACAGTATTTCCAAAAACAGGGAAAACGCCAAGTCTACTTAGCTGTCAACTATAACTGAAAAATAATTTCGTAAAAAATGTCTATTCAGCAAATACTGTCTTTTAAAATATTAAGCATGTAGGAAAAAACATATATAGCATAAATGGAAAGAAAAATTCATATACACATCCTGATTAAAATTATAACACAAATGCCAAAAAATAATACAAACAAAAACCTACTGTATAATTAAAGGTAAGACAAATGTACCATTAGAAGAGGGACTACATTCCCATGTATATATAGGAATTAAGTAGAACAGAAATGGCATTTCACAACATAGTAAAAAACAGGCTGAGTCATTAATCATTAATCAATAAATGATGATGAAACAATGAACAAAAAAATAATTTTTAAGATATCAATATAAAAATTTAAAAGATCACTGAAATTCAGAGAGGGCATGGTTGTACTGGGAAAGATGCACTCATACTGCAAGGAATTTAAAAAAGCATAACTTGTGGAGGAGTTGAATACACTATCAACACCTAATGATATACATGCCCTTTGACCTAGCTATTCTATTCTACTTATGAGAATCAAACTCTGCAAATATTCTTGCACAACTATACAAACTGTCAGCACCCGGGTGTTCTCTATGTACTACATATAATGCACAAACTAATAAAAGCAATCAATGGATGTAATCCAACACCATGAGAAACTAAACAAACATCATACAATAAATACTATCCCTCATTTTTGAAATGATTTGAATCTGAATATACTGATGCAAAACTACAAAAGATAAAACACTGTCCTCTCTGACAGCTTTCCTATTCTTACTTCCAGAACTCGGAACTGTGACTGATTTTTCCTTGTAAGAGCCATCAAACTGTGACTTCCAATTTCCTGCAGAAGCCTAGTAATTTAAATTAATCAGTGGTTGCCAACCTTTCAGAGCTCACGTACCACCAGTGGTCCTCTGACCACCGGCTGGCAACCGCTGCTCCAAAGGTTTCCTTATCAATGTACTATGAGGTATATAGGAAATTTATAAAACCAGTTTCAACTACAGTAGGTCCTTGGGTTACATTGGAGATCCGTTCCTACGGCACAACATAACGTGATTTTCGCTCTAAGTTGGAACCCAGTTACATAAGCACCTACGTCACCCACATGGAGCACATACACAGCAGTAATAAAGTGAAACAATAAAAAACAAATTAAAGATAACAATTCCTGACCTTTACTTGTGGTAAATAATAAAAAACATAAAGCACATATGTACATACATCAAAATAATGGAACCTTTTTTTTTTTTTTTTTAACAGAGGCCTGGTGCACAAAATTCATGCACGGGGGAGGGAGGTCATCCCCTCAGCCCAGCCTGCACCCTCTCCAATCCAGGACCCCTCAGGTGATGTCTGACGGCCGATTTAGGCCCAAATTTACAGTTGGACATCCCTCTCACAATCCGGGACCACTGGCTCCTAACTGCTCACCTGCCTGCCTGCCTGATCACCCCTAACCACCTCTGCCTGCCGACCTGATCACCCCCAACTGCCTCCCCCCACCCCGATGGCCTGGTTGCCCCACGCAATTTGCTGTTCAGTTGTTTGGTCGTCCCTCACTAACCCCGCTGCCAGCCTTGTCACTCCAGGCAGCCTGCTGTTCAGTTGTTACTGTTACTGTGTCGGCATCCCAGACAATTTGCATATTTCTCTATTATTAATATAGACGGGAGATGGTGACATAGCCATGAAACTACATCCAATGTAACCTGAGGATTGTCTGTATATCATGAAAAAATACTTAAAATTGAGCAAAAAAAATTCTCTCATTTAATATGGAAGAATTTCTGATCTCCATATTGCTTCCTCTTCAGAAATATAAAAGTCAAAATGTTATTATAAGGCCCCTATATATAAATGCATCCCAAAATAACAAGCTAAGTGACTAACAGTTCTTGCAATAAATTCAACTTCTAAATGGTGAAATGATTCCCATAGCAATCTATGAAATATTTTATAAATATTAGATGTATCAAGTCTATTTTAAGTTATCTACTTAAATTGGCTAAGTTAGCTGGAAGTTAAAAAAATAATTCATCATTCCCAAAATTAAAAAACTTCATGTTTTCATTCATAACAAATCTATAATAAAAAAGTACATTATGCTAATTAGACTGAATGTCCTTCCAAACGACCTTCCGGATGAAAGCTCGGGCTGCCCAGGTCCCGGGTGCCAGAGGGAAGCCAGTGCTGGCAGCCAGGGGAAGGAAGGCCCACTCTTGCATGAATTTCGTGCATTGGGCCTCTACTGCTTTAATAATGGCCTCCTTAAGAAATATGATATAGTCAATTCCTGAACGTTTACATTTACTTTTCATTAAAATAAAAAAGAACATTTAATGACACATCAATGCCTGGTTAATCACAGCTGATGTTCAAAAAATGGATGAGAATTTAAAACTACTGGATATCACTGTTGATTTGGTAATTATAAATCTTGACCTCTTAGTCTCAACTTTAAAGTGATGCCACCTACTTAGTATTTTTCTATCTTATGACAAAGGAAATGACAATTTACAAAAAGTTCTGTGGAATAACCTCCTAGTTTATTAGAAACCTAAATATTTCTTTATGTGTAAAAAATGTTTAAAATCATTCAAGTAATTTCTTTATAATAGAAGAAAACATCCCACAAAAGCTCTAGAAGATTTTAAGAGAGTGATTACGTCTGAAGGAAGGAGATGGGACTTAGGTTTTGTTTTAATCTTTAATTTCTTTAAGTAAAAATTAAAAGCAAATATGTCTCTTTGGAAACTGATTCCCTGATTCTAAATAATTCACTACCTCTTTGTGATCTGGGCAAGTTATTTAATGTCCTTGTGCCTAAGTTTTCTTACCTGTAAAATGGGGATAATAATACTTCCTGATATATAGGATTAAATGAGTTGACATGTGAAGTGCTTAGAATAGTACCTGTTATACATGGTAAATGTTATTGTTATTAGCATCAGCCTCATCACATACTAAGAATATGGGGTGGGGGTAGGGAAGTGGAATCTGTTCTATTCTCTATATTTACATCTAAGACATAAATTCTATTTTTCTAACCAGTGACAAATAACCAACTTAAGTGAGAAAGCAATATAAAGTAGAATAACAAAATTTCAGTCTTCTCAATTTTTAAAAACATGAGACAATACAGGCTTTGGAGTTTGATGTTTATTTTTAGCAGGAAGAATATGCTAATGATGATGACACCGTTAGAAGATACGCCATGTCCAATACCTGCAACAAAAGCTCAACAGAAGTTAAAGAAACCATACCAAAAGACTAAAGACAAAAACTGTATGACGCTACTTACCCTTAATTCTGCTAACAATAAAACAAGCAACAATATGTTTAAGACTGAAGTTCCATTACAAGATCAAAAACTAGTACGTTAGCTATCAAAAGCATCTTTTAAACCAATTCTTTTACTTTCTATGGAGAACTGGACAACTTCTCTAAAGGTAGAGAGTGCATGGTGACAACAACTATGTTCTGATAGTATATACAAGGTGGGGCAAAAGTAGGTTTACAGTTGTTCATATGGAAAATAATACATGAATAATACAAGAATAAACTCTGGGTAGACAACAGCATAGCAATTACCAGAGGGAAAGCGGTGTGGGGGGAGGTAGAAGAGGGTGAAGAGGGGAATATATAGTGATGGAAGGAGACTTGACTTGGGCTTGGTGAACACAATACAATATACAGATGATGTGTTATAGAACTGCACACTTGAAACCTATATAATCTTATTACATGTCACCAAAATAAATTCAATTAAAAAAGAAAAGAATAAACTGTGTTTCTTATACTCACAATTATAAACCTACTTTTGCCCACCTTGTATGTGAGCAGAGGAGAAACTGAAAAAGGGTAATGCTAAATTAAGAGCTAAGACATAGGGAGGTAAGAGCTCTACTGCTGGTATTTCATCAAGTAGATGCTCTCACAGGTAGAAATGGCAACCATCTATGGCACAAATAGAGTTTGCTGAAACAAGAACTAAACACTATAGAAATGCTTGAATTATATGATCTTGACCCTGAGAGGAGGGTAGGACGATTAAACACTAATAAAGAAAAGCAACTTAACTACAAATTTGCAGAGAGAGAAATCTCTAAACAGAGGGCCCAGATAAATTAGAAAGTCTCTTATGTATTAATAGAATAAAAATTTACTAGAGCAGTATACAATTTAAACAAGCACTAGTCAAATAAAAGATTCTTTTAAATAAAACTAAATCTGGCTCATCCATTCTGACCATTGCTACTCTGGGCAAAGGAAATATGAGAGTGCCTTTTTTTTTTTTTTTTTTTACTGCTGCACCTTTAGATTTCTCATCAGCAGTGCCAATTCTCACTCAATGTAAAGGGTATGTATGAGAGAGGAGTGGGGTGGGAATATGTTAAGCATCAGGATCAGGGATAAAACAAAGGCAGAATTTAAAAGATTATCTTCCTGAGCAAAACCGATGAATTATTCAGGAACAGAGACTGAGAACTAGCACATCCACAACAAATTCTATGGCCCAAAGTCTTTTTATTTAAATCTTTTGTATAACCAAAGGTTTCATGTATATAGAATAGGAATTAAATATTTCCAAACATAATAATACTATATTTGACATCAGACTGTAATAATTGCTATTTCCCCATTATTTTTATTGTTGAAAATAAGGATTTTAACTCATAAGGTAAATTACTATAACTGGAATGTCATATGAATAAGTCTTCAATGGAACCAATTCTGCTAATTCAAATCTTTAAATTAACTTAGGTTGATTTGATCCGAGTAGAAAGAAACCAATTAATGCAAGGAGTAACTTACCTGGGCCACTGTCTAAAAAAGGTCTATTTAAAAAAAAGGTGCAGAAACATCAATATATAAATTACTACCAAAAGAAGAAATTAATGAAATAAACACTAAAGAAGGAAAAGGTTACGCACTTCCAATTTATGCTCTTTCTCTGCAAGGGCTTCCTTTTGACAACGAAGAAAATCTGCTAACATTCGAGTAAGTTGTTTCCTATCATCTATTTCAGCCGCCAATCTGCCATTGTAATCTGCCAGCAACATACAAGCATCCTCTACCATTTTAGAAAGCCTTTCTCCAGATTCTTTATCTAAGAAAAGCACAGAATAGTAAAATTACTGCAAAAACAAACACACAACAAAAAACACACAATGCCATATAATATTCCCTCACCCAAACTTCCTCCGAAATTCACATCACATTCAGGACGTCTTACCTGTTATTTTATCTAGTAGGGATACTTCTTGGACTTCAACAGGCAAAGAAGCTATCCTCTGATGAACTGCTGCATCACCTGTAGCAGCATTTTCTAGATCTTGTAATGCTCTAACGAGATCTAGAGTCTAAAAAGTTATACAACTTTAGAACCAAAATAAAGGAAGATTAAACAAATACAAAATATGAAATTTATTTCATATTTTTAAAATTTTTTATTTCACATTTCTTAATCCTTATGAGCTACTTACTAATTCAAAGTTTCAAATATCAATTGCTCTAGAAGACACTCCGTTTCTTTTGTATATTAAGAAAAAAAGCTACACTAGGTACTGGAAATATATAAATTGGAAACATATAACTGAGATGTGGCCCTTGGCCTGAGGAACTCATACTCCAGTGGTAGAAACAGTCTAAAAATAATTATCTACTAAATTAATGTGGTTGATGTATATACCAAACACACACAATGGCAAAAGGGAATGCAGACTATAACTTAAACCTGGACAAAACAATTTTATATATGATATAGTCATTATATTATCATTATCCTTGAATAGAATTTTGCAATATGAAGGTATATATTGAGGGAGGGGGCTACAAATCACCTATCACAACACAGAAGAGTCTCCCACACTCCATTTCTAAATGATACAATTAAAGCACAGGAAAAATGTAGTTTTGGAATATGCTTAAATATGGTGCCTTCAATTATTCTATAGTTAAGAAGGTCATTAAAATATTACAAAGTTCCACATATCTGATGACTAGTACTTATACAATGCTTAACCAGTAATTATTTTATTAAAAATTTTAGTTGCATTGTTTCATGTACTTTGCTGGTGATTTCACAATTCATAATGTCTATAAAGTGATTCTAAAGAAAAATGATTACATTTTCTTTTTACTAGTCTTCATCCCATCCTACTTCCTTTCTTTTCTTAATCTCTAAAACTAGATATTGGGACACTAATTATACTCATACTTGAAAAATACAGGAAGTTACCAATTCTGTGTATATATTAAGATGACACTGACAGACAGATTACTGATTTTTCTTTAAGTTATTCCCTTACAAAAAAGCTATCACTGGCATCTATCTAGTACACAGCAAATGATAAGCAACGTAAGAATGAATGGAAGCCAGTAAGAAATAAGTATACTTTTAATTCATTACTAAGTTTTAAATCCCAATATTAAAAAAAGTTTTCATTATAAGAAATATCCCTTCAATGAAAGTGAGCTTAAGAGCAATGACAATTACAGGAAGCTTGTTTCTCATGGTGCCCCAATTCATATGTATATAAACTAATATATGTAGGGTGAACAAAAGTAGGTTTATAGTTGTGAATATGCCAAACACAGTTCCTTCTGTTTAGTCTTGTATTATTACTTATCAGTGTACTATTTTCCATATTAACAACTGTAAACCTACACTTACCCACCACTGGGTGTGTGTGTGTGTGTTTTTTTTTTTTTATCACCTTAGAGAGTTCTAAAATTTTCTGGAGTTCCAAGAAGCCTGGCTTCGTGGTCTTGACAACACATGCATGCTTTAACTACAACTTATTCTCATCACATCCTCACATTACCATGAATTAATTCTAAATTCCCAATGCTGAGTCAAAGATCAGATAATAAAGCAAAGTGTCTGAAAGAACACTAGCCTAGGACTTTCTAATAGAGGAGAATGAAATGAGTTTAGCTGGATCATACAAAGAAAAATTTTAGTCACTCTTATAAAGAATGAGGTAAATAAAATGGTGACTACAAAACAGTGGTACCATTTTATCAGATTAGTTATACTGCTTAATTCTCAGTTAAAACCACTGAAAATTAAGCAGTAAGTATAACTATAATCTGAGAGTGGTCAATATAAAACAAAAAGAAACAAAATAAAAAACAAAAAACTAAAAGCAACAATATTTATACAAGCACTAGAGAAGCAGAAGGTTACTCAAAGATACTCCTGAGGAAGTACAACTGAGGTTACTCTCTCATTAGGGACTGTAGGAGAGGGTCAGACTCGCTCTAGAATTCAGATAAACTACTGTTCGTGGCATCATAATAAAGCTCTTAACAAAGTGATTCTCAGTCCTATTACCAAATGGAAAGAAACATAAACCTTAGTATTTGTCTGTTTCAAATATTATGTTTTCATTACTTTTCTAGTTCTCATCCTTTGGTGACCACATTGGCTTCAGCATTCCTGTCACTGCATCAATGGGTAGCTTGGCTCAGGCCCTAGTTGAGCACCTTGGCTGGATTCTTTCTGCCTCCCTAATACTAACTGATATATAGCCACAGTTTTAGGAAGGAACCAACTGTACCTTCTTTCAAGCTCCTGTCATGAGGAAAGAGCTCTACCAGCCTCTGATTTTATGCAGGGTTTGGGTCCAGTCCTCCAACTCCCACAGAGCACTATGATTCTTGATACCCTCTAGGATATTAATTCCTGGCAACCCATGTCTGCTTCCAGATCACAGCTCAGCAGAAATCAGGCCCTAGCTCACACAGAGTTATGTTTCTGTACCATTTCTAGCCCACCATGATATTTACCTTGTTTTAAGAGTATGGCTATGTCTTCATTTTCTCCTTTTAAATTTTATCTGTCCCTCCTATATGTTTGAAACATAGAAGGAGGAAGCTTTAAGACTGAATGCCCACATAATTAAAAGTTAAAAATGTCTTTCTGGAATCATCTAATGGTTAAGGAATGCTATACTATTATCAACCTGGGAGGACATGGAACATTAAGTTAACAATTCTAATCTAATTTATCTTACCAAGAAACTACACAGTCCTATATAGTCACACAGAACTTGTTCTTCTAACACCTGTTTTTACATATTTAAAAGCAAAAATAATTCAAAGGGCAGTGTTATCTCTAGGAATGAAATGCTTAGTGTACTTAAGTCATACAACAAACAGTCTTATATAATATTTTATTTATTTAAAAGGAAACTGTTTAAGTAGTATCTTACCAGACCTCATCATCCTAAGCAATCAGAAATCCTTTCTATATAAAATATGATTGCCCTAATATACTATATTAAGCATTAACAAATATGATTGCTCAACATACTATATTAAGCATTAACAAATGTTAATCAGAAATATAAGGTATTCATGTAGCTTCTTTCTTGTGCCCAGAACTATAATAAAAATCCATTTATGAAAGTGAGACACTGAAATTAATAAAGCTTGGCGGCCACATGAAGTAACTCCCTTAACAGAGAAAAACTGCTACCTGTGGTGGTTCACCTGGAGACCCCAGAGAGGAACAGTTTTCGTTTTCATCCACTGTAATCTGTTCATAAGTTCGTTTCCCAGACTTCTTATCACCATCTGAATTGAAAGAAAATTTAAGTTTTAATGAAAGAATACATTTTTTTTATTGTTGTTGTTCTTATTTACGCATTCACTGGTTGATTCTTGTATGGGCCCAAATCAAGGGATTGTACCCCCAACATTGGCGTATCGGGATGAAAATCTAATCAACTGAGCTACTCAATCAAGGCTTAATGAAAGGATACATTTTGGCCGTGACCGGTTTGGCTCAGCGGATAGAGCGTCGGCCTGTGGACCTAAGGGTTCCAGGTTCAATTCTGATCAAGGGCATGTACCTTGGTTGCAGGCACATCCCCAGTAGGGGGTGTGCAGGAGTCAGCTGATCGATGTTTCTCTCTCATCAATGTTTCTAACTCTCTATCCCTCTCCCTTCCTCTCTATGAAAAATCAATAAAATATATTTAAAAAAATAAAAAAAAAATACATTTTGCCCAACAGGCGTGGCTTAGTGGTTGAGTGTCGACCTATGAACCAGCAGGTCACAGTTCCATTCCTGGTCAGAGCACATGCCCAGGTTTATGGGCTCAATCCCCAGTGTGGGGTGTGTAGGAGGCAGCTACTCAATGATTCTCTCATCATTTTTTTAGAAATATATTTTACTGATTTTTTTACAGAGAGGAAGGGAGAGGGATAGACAGTTAGAAACATCAATCAGCTGCCTTCTGCACACCCCCAACTGGGAATGTGCCCACAACCAAGGTACATGCCCTTGACCGGAATCAAACCTGAGACCTTACAGTTCGCAGGCTGACGCTCTATCCACTGAGCCAAACCGGTTAGGGCGATTCTCTCATCATTGATGTTTCTCTCTCCCTCCCTCTCCCTTCCTTCTCTGAAATCAATCAAAAGATATTATTTAAAAAATACATTTTAATGAAGAGATCATGATGAAAAATTATATACTTACACAGAGCTTGCTTAAGTTGGTCTAATACATCATTTTCATAAACAGATCTTTCTTCCCAAATAGAAAGCACTCTTCCAAGGTGCCTCTTACAACTTTCATCAGTTTCACTAAAGAAAAAATAAAAATATCAATAGTAAAAAGCATAGTGCTATTGAAAAGATAAGGGTGATTTTAAATACAATCAGACACATTCCCTGAAAAGAACTCCAAAATGTTTACTGAGCACCATTATGTGACCAGCAATTCAGGGGTGCAGTGAGCCAAACAGACATACTTTTTGCTTCCCTTAAAGAGTTTATAGACGTATTATTAAACAAACAAACAAATGCAAATGTGTTAATACCAGCTACTAGGTGTTTACAAAGAAGATGCCCCTAACTTAATGGGTTATTATCCACTCATTGCAGCTGATCCTCAAAAATGCCCAGCACACAGCTGTCTCGATGTTTCTACTTAGAATCCTTCTCTCCTGAAGTCACATGGTGCTCACTGCACCCTTTCCTTTAGTCTGTTAAAATGCCACCTCCCTAACAGTCATATTTTATCTCAGATATAACTGAGATCTCTAGTTTCTTCCCTGCTTTATGTTTCTTCACAGTACTTATCTTTTGACATAATATATATTCGCTTGTCTATCTAGTTATTTATTACCTAAGTCATCCACTGAAATGTAAGCTCCACTAGAAGATAATTTTGTCCTGTTCACTATTGTATTCTTTGGACCTAGCACATGTAGGCAGTCCATAAATATTGAATTCTAGGGAGATACAATATATAAAAGCCCTAAGGCAGAAAGAAAGAAAAGAGGTTTGGTTAGCCTAAACTGTAGACTATAGAGTATGAGCGTGGAAGGAGTGAGAGAGAGGAGTCTGAAGAGGTAGATAGGGCCATGAAGGAACATCTTTTTTTTGCTTTTACTTTATTATTTTTTATTAATTTTAGAGAGAGTAGAAGAGGTAGAGAGCAAGAGAGAAAGAGAGAGAGAGAGGAAGGAAGGAGAGAGAAAGAGGAAGGAGAGAGGGAAAGGAAGAGGAAGGGAGGGAGGGAGGGAAGGAGGGAGGGAGGGAGGAAGAGAGAGGAAGAGAGAGAAAGAGCGAGAGGAAGGAGGGAGAGAGAGGAAGAGAGAGAAAGAGCGAGAGGAAGGAGGGAGAGAGAAAGAGGAGAGAGGGAAAGGAAGAGGGAGGGAGAGAGGGAAAGGGAGAGAGAGAGAGAGAGAGAGCTCAGTTTGTTGTTCCACTTATATACTTTTGCATTCACTGGTTGAGCCTTCTGCATGCCCTGACCAACTGAGATACCCGTCAAAGCTAAAGGAACATCTTAAGTCTTGCTCAGGACATTATAACTAATCTCTAGTACAAATGAGAATGACTCCAAGGCAAGGGAGTGTTATGATTAGCTCTGCAACTCTGACTACAATCTCTAAAAGGATTAAACAATAGTGGAGGAGGTTACTGAGATTGTATAAAAATGACATTATGGTAATTGGAATGGGGAGAAATCTAAAGAACTGAGGGAACTATAGATAGTATATGAAATAGGAGGAGAGGAGGAGAAAATAGAGCATGGTATAAGTCACAGAGTAAAAGGTGACACCTATTCTCTCACATAGGTACCTCACTGAGAGTGAAACCTAGGGAAGCAATGTATAACACAGAGCAAGGGCATAATGAGTTCACCAGCAGACACGTGAGTTTGAGTTATTTGGAAGCACACAACTAGAAATTCAATATGCAATCGGACATACAAGTCTAAAAGAAAAAGGTATCTGGAATGGAGCAATAAGATTGAGAGTTATTTGGGTGTGCATAATAACTAGTTACATGCAGTATATGAAATCGTCCAGAGGGCAAGTGAAGAATATAACCCCAGAAGAGGGCCTTGGACTGAACTCTAAGATTTAAATACCAACAACATCTAAAAAGATGGTAAAAGACAATATCTAAATTAAAGGATAAGTAATATTTATTCAAGAAAGCAACATACAGCAGTATTTCACTCTGCATCCAATGTGACTAAAACTATAAAGGCATATGGTGAGTGTATTTTTATCCTTAACTCGTTCAACACAGATTATCATTCACCACTGAACTATGTAATTTAGATTGATCTAATAGTCTATCCCAATAATGTTTACCCAGTTATTGACCAAGTATTTGCATATGATGTTTGGAAATAAGCATTTTAAAAGGACATAAGCCAAAGTAGACTCCTACCCTCAGAATCTTTCTGTAGCAAAATTTTCCAACAAGTTGATGATTATTTTAAATATCCTAGATTTCCAAAGCATATAACAATATATGACACATACCCACACACTACAAAACCTTAAGATCATTACAAGTAATAATGAGGAGAAAACATACCAAGTTTATCCAGAAACATATGCTGGAATAATGATAGCTTTATAAGTCACAAAATTTTAATTCAACACCTTCATTCATTCTGAACAATGTTCATTCCAATATGGCAGTTGCTTTCAGTTTCTTTAAAGAAAACTATAATTCAAGTACTCTAAATGCCCACCTTAGCAACAGTTAAAAAAAATTTCCTTCACAGAAATACGTAACACATTTACAAATGCCATTTATAAATAAGTCTTTTCAAGTGAAAACTTCAAAGAAATACATTCCTTGGTTTTTAATTTAATGGCTTAAGGCAAGTTTAGCAAAAGGACATATTATGCATTTAAAACAAATTACCTAGTACCCAAAATAGTGATCATACCTTGAAACATGCTTAAAAGCCTCCACTATAACTGGTGCAAAATCTTTTGTAAATTCCGGCCCCTTCCTTTTGCTGTTCTGAATGACATCATTGGCTAGGTAGAGAAAAGTAAGCTTCCTGTTTGGTTTGGCTGAAAAATAAAAAAATTTTAAAATCTACTTAAAATGTCCTCACTTAACTTGAACAAACTTTCTCAACACCTGAATTAACCTGTTTGAGAACTACCACCCTACTAACCATTATTTATCATGTTATACCCTAGCTTCTCAATCTACAACCAACCTTATCAAATTACTATCCTTCAACTCACCAGGATAACTACTCTATGGTTTCTGGAGATCAATTATGTATCTTTCTGTTTCATCGCTGTTTTACTAAGTCAACCAAACTGCTTTTCATTAATAGCTAGTCTTAACACTATCCCAAACTAATACTTTTAGACACTGAAATCTCGTGTCTGTGCAAAAATGCACCTCCGTGACTCTGTCTCGTATAAAATTTTATTAAATCTATTAAGCACTATATGAAATCTAGTCTTTTTAAAATAATGCACAATCAAATAAAAAATCAATTGCAGTAAGGTTTCAAAAACCAGAATCTGGGACATTAAATAAACAATATGAAACAAACTTAATCAGGATTCTAGAAATGCCATCTAATTTCACTAATTCACAATCAGTTCATAATCTAGTTTTGTTTATTCAGAATCAGAAAGTAGAAGGGTCATTACTTTTTTTTTTAAACTGTACAGACCATATGCCTACTCATTTTGACATAATGCAGAATAGCATAACCTAATTACCCATATTTCCATGAAGACTGAAATTTAAAATCATAGATTTCATGAATACAACAAAAAGCTAAAATTGTATTGTGCTACCATTAAATTTCAGAAGCTCCAGGGGAAGCTTTCTACATGGAGAGAGACAGAAAAAAACTGAATGAACTACCCGGTTGGCATGGCTCAGTGACTGAGCATTGATCTATGACCAGCAGCAGGTCATGGTTCGATTCCCAATCAGGGCACATGCCTGCGTTTCAGGCTCAATCCCCAGTAGGGGGAGTGAAGGAGACAGCCAATCAATGATTCTCTCTCAACACTGGTGTTTCTATATCTCCCTCCCTCTCCCTTCCTCTCTGAAATCAATAAAAATATTTTCTTAATTTGAACAAATTCGCACACACGCACACACCAAAGAGCATTACTGTAGGTCTTATAGAAGGAAATCAGAAGCCATTATCTTGAAACAAAAATATATTAAAGATTTATTAATAACTGCTGGATAGCCTCATTTATTCCGCTGGTAAACTGAATCACTACAGCTTAGAAGACATGTTCGGTAGATGGATAGGGGGTTGTAAGGCACAATCTACTTTAACTTAGTACTATTCTTTGCCACAGAAAGTGCATAATCAACAGGTAATTTTTAAAAGGACTTTATCTGTCCCAGATTGGACAAAGAGTTCATTTCAAACACAGCCGGCTGCTCCTTAATAGCTGAGGTGGGTGAAAATGGATAGAGCTGGTGTATTCCTGTATTGCTGCCAAAATGCCTCAGACTTAGCAGCCCATTCATCCCTTGTGCTTTAACTCCTTTAAAGATTTTCTATTGTTCTCCAGATAACAGTTTAACTCATTATTGTGAACCCCAAACCCTAACACGTCTGTCCTCTACACTACTCTCTTCATGACCACTGCCGCTACTCCAATTTCTTCAACTCCTACCCATCCTTCCAACCTGTTAAAAGAGTTCCTCTACACATAGGTTAAGCAGCCCTGATATGCTCTCGTAACACTTCATACATTTCCTATGGAGCATTTATAATTATTTTATGTAATCTTGTGCTTCCCAATTAAGTTCCATGGAAAGCAACAACTGTCCATCTCAACTACCAATCTATGAAAATCAAGCCTAGCAGCTGACTCAGAATTTGCTCAGTTTTTATTATGTCAATAAATTCTGGCCTACCTATGTCTTTCCTAGTAATTATTTGTGCCAAGAACTTGGCATCCAGTCTTAACCTCATCCTGCACAGCTGAAAAGGGGAACACTTGTAAAATTATCCCGCTCTCAGCAACCTCCATTTCAAATTATGAAATACAAACTTTCCTACAAGTCCAGCAGCTCTTGCTTATTTTCAATGTCTTGAATTGAAATATTTTCATTTCTTCCCCTCCATTCCAGAGTTCTCACAATCAATAACCTCTTAAAAAATGGGCAAGTACTGTGATGGGAAGGTCAAAGAAACACAAATGTCAAGCAATTAAAAACAATTATCATTTTCAACATATTAGATGAATCAAAATGAAAGTATAACACTAACTAAAATTGGCAACAGTATGGGTAAGAGTACCACCATTAGATACCTTCAGATATTGGTAGTTAAAATATAAATTAGTGCAATGTCTTAGAAAAGTAATTCAGTGGCCTGGCCATTGTGGCTCAGTTGGTTGAGTGTCCTATCCACCAAAAGGTTGCCAGTTCAATTCCTAGTGGGGTGTGTAAGGGAGGCAGCGATCAATGATTCTCTTTCATATTAATGTTTCTCTCCCTCTTCCTTCCTCTCTCTTTAAGAAAATCAAAAACATATATTTTAAAAAGTAACCTGGCAATGTCTATGAAAAATGTAAATACACAAATCCCTTGACCCTGCATATTTCACTTCTAGGAATATATACTATTGATAAATTCATCATAACTGCACAAAGGAATCACTAAGGGTATTGGTGATAACAATAAAAAAAGATGACTAAAGAAATGATGGTATACCCATTACATGTTTTAAATAGCAGTTATTTTTGTTTATTTGTATGTTCTCTATGGTGGAAATGTTAAATTGTGATAGCTTTTACTACAAATTCTCAACCACTGAATTTTAGAGCAGAATATATGTTGTGGGAGATTTTGTGCTTCACCTGAATTTAAAATGTCAGAAAAAGTTAAGCATGTCCTTTTTTAGAAAGTACAAAGTTTCTGATCACCTTATTATCATGGTAATTCGAGTGAATTAGGAGTATTTAACTGAAATCTTGAATTATAAAGTTGGGATGCAGGTAACCATATAAATGCATACATTAAATAAATAAATAAATAAATAAATAAATAAATAAATAAATAAATAAAGAAAGAAAGAAAGCATATGTGTATCCACTAGAGGCCCATCACTCAAAATTCGTGCACTGGTGGGGTGGGGGAGTCCCCTCAGCCTGGCCTGTGTCCTCTTGCAGTTCGGGAGGTGTCCGACTGCAGTCGGATACCCTTAGTGCCGCTCACCAACCGTGAGCCCAGCTTTTGGCTGAGCAGCACTCCCCCTGTGGGAGTGTACAGACCACGAGGGGGCAACTCCTGCATTGAGCGTCTGCTCCCCTGGTGGTCAGTGCACATCATTGCAACCGGTCATTCTGCTGTTTGGTTGATTTGCATATTAAATGTGTGAGTGTGTGTGTGTGGAGGGAGGGAGAGAGAGAGAGAGAGATCTCAAGATCTCAACTGATGTAAAATAAATGAGCAACTACCTAGAGTATTTTTTTTTTTCTAACTGGCTTAACCCACACTTTCACATCAAACTTAGCCTCACTTCAGCATTTATCATTGTCCACTCATCAATGCTCCAAAAAAGGAAATGTTAGGAAATAACAGCATTACTAAAATATTTTATTTTTGGTTAGAAAAAAAATTTCTAGGGTATTTGGAAGCTATTTTTTTGTTGTTGTTGTTTTTTGTTTTGTATTACCTATTCATATCAGCTAGAAAAGAAAATCAATCCTAACCAGTTTGGCTCAGTGGACAGAACATCGAACTGCAGACTGAGGGGTCCCAGGTTTGATTCCGGTCAAAGTCATGTACCTTGATTGTGAGCACATCCCCAGTAGGGGGTGTGCAGGAGGCAGCTGATCGATGTTTCTCTCTCATTGATGTTTCTAATTCTCTATCCCTTTCCCTTCCTCTCTGTAAAAAAATCAATTGAATATATTTAATAAATAATCATTCAAAATATTCAAATTTACATGTTAGTTCTCTTTATAAGGAGTTGCCATACCTCACAGTTCAAAATGTATTCTATAAATCAGTTACTTTATACTGACATGTAATTGGAATTTGCTATGCAGCAAAAATTCAGGAGAAATAACCTACAGTGCCTTTTCCTTTGTATAGGCAATTGCTTAAGTTACTCTGTTTTTAACATTTGTACTTAGACAAAATGCTTATATATGTATAAGGAATGTCACAGTGCAAGATGCTGCTAATCCAGACACAAAATATTAAAGTTATTTTGTAAAGACTGGTTATTGTATTAAAACTGTTATGGCCATTATACCTAAAAAAAAAAAAAAAAAAAAAAAAAAAAAAAAAAAAAAAAAAAAAAAAAAAGAAGAAGAAGAAGAAGAAGAAAAAGAGGTTGCAAAATAACTCAGCTGACAAAGGGGGGAAAGCAAGCATTTATCCCGCTGAGCCTATATGAACCGCATTTCAGAGTCACCAATGGTTGATGAAAGAAAGTTCTTATACAACTTCAGTATATCTCAGAAGCACTTAGAAGGCTTGTGAAAACATAAATTATTGGTTCCTATCCACATAACTTCCAGCGTAGATCTGAGGTAGAACCCACGAATTTGCATTTCCAACAAATTATCAGGAAATACTAATGCTGCACCTGGGGCTCACACTTTTGAGAACCTCGGTTATTGAAGAACTAGGGGCCCGGTGCACAAAAATTTGTGCACTCGGGGTGGAGGAAGTCCCTCAGCCCGGCCTGTGCCCTCTCACAGTCTGGGACCCC
>PVJC01022173.1:11338-21816 GCA_004026665.1 Murina feae | reverse complement strand
GCCAGCCTGAAAATGGCCCTCAGCCCCTCACCTAGGCTGGCCAGGCACCCCAGCAGGAACCCCACCCTGATTTAGGACACCCTTCAGGACAAACCAGCTGGCCCCCACCCATACACCAGGCCTCTATCCTATATAATAAAAGGGTAATATGCAATTTGATCTTAACAGCAGAACCACTGGGAATGACTGGTCACTATGACACACACTGACCACCAGGGGCAGATGCTTAATGCAGGAGCTGGCCCCTGGTGTTCAGTGTGCTCTGACTGGAGGAGCTCTGCTCAGCCACAAGCCAGGCTGATGGCTGCCAGTACAGTGGTGGGGTGGGAGCCTCTCTTGCCTCCTCAGCAGCGCTAAGGATGTCTGACTGCATTAGGCCTGCTCCCCACTGGCAAGTGGACATCCCCCAAGGGCCCCTGGGCTGCCAAAGGGATGTCTGGCTGCCAGCTTAGGCCCAATTCCTGGGAGCAGGCCTAAGCCATCAGGTGGACGTCTCTGGAGGGGTCCCAGATTGCTAGAGGGCACAGGCCATGCTGAGGGACATCCCTGAGTGCACAAATTTTTGTGCACCAGGCTGCAAGTGTATACATACTAGTATATAACAGAAATTAGCATTCTACATATGGATTATTTTCATTTTAATAAATAAGAATGGTCAAATATGTTTTCATATTGCTATTTTTTTCTGCATGTTTGGACATTCTTATTGATTTACAGAAGATTTTAATAAACATTGATTTGCATTTTTTATTTAGAAGTCAAAATTAAATGCTTATTATTTGGCTTGAATTAATTTATATTGAGCCACTAAAAATATTCATTAAAACAAAATATTAAATAGGTAGAACAATTAGAACTTACAGAAACAAATTTTTATCCCCTTACCCCTGTAATATGATAATTAATGCATTCTAGATTTGGAAGTTGATATTTATATTCATTGTGTTTTATTGTTGGTGATGTTTTCATTTGTATTTTGTTTTGTTTTTGAAATATAATTTAAAAATGAATTTGGTTCAGAATGGATATACTGTGTTGACATGATCAAGGGATATTTATACTTTTATATAAGTGAAAATAAATATGCTTATAAAATATAGACATACGATAATAAAATAATGGTGTTTAAGGGCTATAGAAAAAAGAAAAAAATCTGTGGATTTTGATGCTATCTTGGGAGGACATGTAGCACAGATTTTGGTAACATTTTTCTTTGAGTCTCAGATGTTAAATTGCTACTTTATCATTTTCAATTTGTTTTAAAATATATTTTATAGTTCTTTATTTATAGGGCTAGGAAATATATAAATAGATTACAGCATTCACTCAAACATTTATGTATAATTATAATCATGAAGAATTTTCTATTGCATTATTTGGACAGTGGATGTATTTTAAATTCATTTAAAGTTAGTACGACCTTTTTGACTTAAATGTCAATTAAAATTAAATGGTGATTTCTGCCATTCCACAATGACAGATTAGACAATGAATGATTAATTTAATTGATAAGAACACTTAATGAATCAACAAAACTACATTTGATGGCATCATATTGCCATGGGTTTGTAAGAATTAATTTCTTTTAATTTGGAGACTGATAGCTAGATAGTGTGACAATAGTTTTTAACTATTATTATTATTAATTTTAATAGTCATTATGCTTATTTATTGAACATAAAAAATGACATTGCAAAAAAAAAAAAAACCCAAGATTTAAGGTGTACCTATACACATAGAAATAAATAAATTATAATACTTGCATAACATTTTAAAGCTTCACATTCATTATATCATCATAACTACAGACATGTTAGTTTTTCTATTTAATATGTTAGCTTAATTACTGTAAAAAATAAAAAAAAACAATGCATGAATTGAGGCCAACATCATAAATCTCATATGGAACACAAGTGGAATAACTTCAATTCTCCTAACAAATAATTTAGTGATCTTTCTGCTTCATAAAATTCCATTTTTCTTCCTTTTAAATCTATATAGCTCAAAAATGTCTAGGAACCCTATTACTAAAAAAAATGGTTAATGATGAAAGCAGTCTTCATTAGTTGATTTGTCAATCAATGGAATATCCTTAGAGATAGGTGAAAATGCTAATTTATTCCAGATAGTCAACATCTCATTAATGGCATTTGTGTGTGTGTGTGTGTGTGTGTGTGTGTGTGTGTGTGTGTGTGTGTGTTATATTCACTTGAGCTGGAAGCACAAAAACAATGTAATTTTCTACTGTTCCATTCATCTAATGTCCCTGTTTCCATTCTAGTATTTGAAAGCACAGTAAAGCTTTTCAATAACATTCAAATAAATAATGAATAATTTAATAAAATACTATTATTTCTAATGGATTTGAACAAATGTTCAAATTTTAGAGAGACCATATATCATGCACGACTTAACAACAGGGATATATTCTGAGAAAAACAGTTGTTATTTTGTGGTTGTCCAAATGTAATAGAGTGCCTTTACACAAAATAAGATTGTACAGCCTTACTACACACCTCACCTATATGGTATAACCTATTGTGCCCATACTACAAACCTGTATAGCATTTTTCTGTACTGAATACTATAAGCAATTGTAACACAAAGATGAGTATTTGTGTATCTAAACATATCTAAACATAGAAAAGGTGCAGTAAAAATACAGTGTACACGATAAATAATGTTACACCTTTACAGGCACTTACCATGAATGGAGCTTGTGGGACTAGAAGTTGCTCCTCATGAGTCAGTGAGTAAGTGGTATGTGAATGTAAAAGTCTACATATTTTACTCTATTATAAAATTTATAAGCATTTAGTGTATTCTTATGCTACAAATATTTATTTTAAAAGTTTCTTTTTTTCACTAACAAATTAACTTTAGCTTACTATAACATTTTTACTCTATAAACTTTTTGACTCTTTTATAATAACACTTAGCTTAAAACAAACATTGTGCAGCTGGACAAAAATATTTTCTCTCCTTACATTCTTATTTTATGAATTTTATCTATTTTAATTTTTAAACTTTTTTTGTTAAAAGCTGAGACACACACATTAGCCTAAGCCTACACAAGGTCAAGATGATAAATATCACTTTCTTTCACCTCCACATCTTGTCTCACTGAAATGTCTTCAAGACAGTAACATTCATGGAACTGTCATTTCCTAAGATAATGCACTCTTCTGGAATACCTCCTGAAGGAACTGCCTCCTGCAGGAGGCCTCACTGTTTTCAGAAACATGTTCACAATGGTTTGTTTGGTTTGTTCCTTTTTTAAATCATTAGATTTGTTTGTAAGAATATAATGTACCATGAACATTCCTTTCTATTAATGAATACCTTCTGGGGTTGGGGTCCATGTTTTCAAACTTTTTAAGAATTTTATTGAGGTCTCAAAAAATGTCTGCTGAACTTTTACTGGGGATTTTTGAGGTTCTTTTTCCTTCTCCTGCAGCTTCCTTTTCTCTTGTCTGTTCTTCAGCTATGTGTTCCTGTTCCAGTTCCAACAACTCTCCATTATTCAATATTTCAGGAACCAAAGGAATCTTTCAATGTCATCTTCTTCTACACCCAGGTGAAAGTTGTTTGCTATCTCGACCACAGCCTTGCTGATTTTTTCAACCTCCTCATCTTTGGCAAACCCTTGGAAGTCATGGACCAACCTTTCGGATGTCTTCTTCTAGATGGTATTTATACACTCTGTGGTGACATCACTCAAGCCCAAGCAAGGTTCTTGAGGCAATCATAGATGTTGTCATCCTTTCAGAATTACATCAATGTCTTCTCAGTGTTTTCCTCTGTTTCATCAATAGCCCGGGCAAAGGTCCTGCTCAGATAGGAGGCCTTAAAGTCTCCTGTAACTTCTTAAGCCCTTTGTTGGATCAAAGAGGTGGTGTTGGGGGGCAAAAAAAATACTACCTGGATATTAGGCTAAAAATCACCAATAAAAGGAGGAGGATTTTAGGGAGAATTATCAATAATAGAAAAATTTTTAAAGTATGCCATTCTCCAAATTTTGCCATTTACCTGAGATGTCAATTCAGGAGGGCTTCTCGGAAGAGAGGTTGGGTCATTCATGACTTCTTAATGCTCCTGCTGTACACTGGCAGTGCTTGAAGACCCTGGCTTCTCACGGAGACAGATCAGAAAGGATTTCAATTTTTAGATTTCACATTGCCCACAAGCAGCCCAGTTAGCCTTTCCTTAAAGGCCTTGAACCCTGGCATTGACTTGGCCTCCTTTATAGATGAAAGACCTTTTGGTCATTTGATTCCAAAATATGGAGATTTCACTCATATTGCATATTTGCTCTGGCAAAAAATATTCCTCCATAATCAACATATCTAGAATTTCTAAACATTATTACATCAGCACTCACAGACTCACCATTTACTTGTCACGATATGTAATAAATAACAATTCTTGCATTGCCTAAATCATTCAAATCAAAGCTGCAGTAAATTCGACATCATGATCAGGTCCAGCTTTTTCTTTAAACATCACAGACAAGCACTTTACTTTGGATGTGATTGTGAGGGTACTGAGAGGAATACATTTTTTGTGTCTAGTCTTCAATCCAGATTAATTAGAAGTTTTTCCATGTCTGATATAGGCTATTTATTTATTTATTTTTAACTTCTATTGCTTTAGCCCCTGAGTTTTTCTTTAATCTTTATTTTTCAAATTATTACAGTTGCTCCTCCTTTTCCCCCCATAGCTCCCCTCCTCCCAGTTCCCTCCCTCACCCTCTGCTCTTATCCCCTCCCACTGTCCTCATCCACAGGTGTATGATTTTTGTCCAGTCTCTTCCTGCACCCCCAAAACCCCTTTCCCCCTGAGAATTGTCAGTCCACTCCCTTTCTGTGCTCCTGATTCTATTCTATTCACCAGTTTATTCTGTTCATCAGATTTTTCCATTCACTTGATTTTTAGGTTCACTTGTTGATAGATATGTATTTGTTGTTCATAATTTTTATCTTTACTTTTTCTTCATCCTCTTCTTAAAGGATACATTTCAGCATTTCATATAATACTGGTTGGGTGGTGATGAACTCCTTTAGTTTTTGTTTTTTTTTTTTGTCTGTGAAGCTCTTTATCTGACCTTCAATTCTGAATGATAGCTTTGCTGGGTAAAGTAATTTTGGTTGTAGGTTCTTGCTATTCATCACTTCGAATATTTCTTGCCAGTCCCTTCTGGCCTGAAAAGTTTCTATTGAGAAGTCAGCTGGCAGTCATATGAGTGCTCCCTTGTAGGTAACTTTCTCTTGCTGCTTTTAAGATTCTCTTTGTCTTTTGCCCTTGGCATTTTGATTATGATGTGTCTTGGTGTGATCCTCTTGAATTCCTTTTGTTTTGGGTTGTCTGTGCTTCCTGGACTTGTAAGTCCATTTCTTTCACCAGGTGGGGGGAGTTTTCTGTCATTACTTCTTCAAATAGGTTTTCAATATCTTGCTCTCTCTGTGCTTCTGGCACCCCTATAATTCTGATGTTGGTACGCTTGAAGTTGTTCCAGAGACTCCTTACACTATCTTCATATTTTTGGATTCTTTTTTCTTTTTTCTTTTCCAGTTGGGTGTTATTTGCTTCTTCACATTTCAAATCTTTGACTTGATGCTTGCGATCCTCTATTCTGCTGTTGGATCTCTGTATATTATTCTTTATTTCACTTAGTGTATGCTTAATTTCTAGTTGGTCCTTTTTCATATCCTTGAGGGTCTCACTAAATTTATCAGCGGTCTCTAGAAAATTCTTGAAAAACTTTACAACCATGGTTTTGAACTCTGTATCCAGTCATTTGCTTTCCTTCATTTCTGTCATTTGTGATCTGTTTCTTTGTCTCTGCATTTTGGCTGCTTCCCTGTGTTGATAGAGTGGCTTTCTGTACTAGGTGTCCTATAGGGCCAAGTGGCTCAGCCTCCCCAATTACCTGAGGTGGACACTCTTGGTGCACCACTTTGTAGGCTTTGCGCACAGTGTTGTAGCTAAGCCTTGATTGTTGTTGGTATCATTGGGAGGAATTGACCTGCAGGGCACTTGACTGTGAGAATCAGCTGTGTCTATGGTGGGAGAACTTCTATGCTGGAGACACCCTTATATGGCAAGACTTGCTTCAGTGGGCCTTTGGTGCTCACTGATTCTGCCCCCTGAGTGAGTCCCTTATGGATCTGAGGAGTTGTAATCTGGGTGGTCCCACTCTGACTGCTGGGTACACTGGCTCTTGGATCTCTAAGGAGATGCTGTTTTAGCTTCTGCCTAAGACTTCCCAATCTTTCATATGCAAAAACCTCTTTGTGCAGCTTGGGTGGGGTGGAGTCTCAGGGAATCAACAGAGCAGAGCAAACAACTATGGCTGATTCTCAGCCCTGCTCTAAAAGGCACAGGGTCTCAGTGTCCCTCAGCGCCACCAGAAGAAAGCTGCTCTGGATTTCCTCCTGGTGCCAGACGTCCAGCTTCTCTCTGTATGATTCTGGCTCCCCAGAAACTCACCCTGAACTGGAGTCCAGAGCCATCGGGAACTTGTGACTCCCTCCAGATTGAAAAAGACAACTGCGTCTCAGTTGCCAGCCCTTTCCACAAGCCCTTTCTACAGGCTTGTGTACCTCCACACTTTACTTCCTCACTTCCTCTGGGTCTCAGTCTCTTTCTAGTTGTAGAATTTCCACTCGGACAGCCTTCCTGTGGGTCTGGGTGATGTCCATTTCTTATTTTCCTTGTGGT
This sequence comes from Murina feae, assembly GCA_004026665.1. Classification (NCBI taxonomy): domain Eukaryota; kingdom Metazoa; phylum Chordata; class Mammalia; order Chiroptera; family Vespertilionidae; genus Murina; species Murina feae. The sequence goes on along the minus strand of PVJC01022173.1, from coordinate 15,096 downwards.
TTTGAAATGGTTGTGCGAGGCAGCAATTCCAAGTGTTTACCTATGCCACTATCTTTGTTTTTCCTAACATAGGCTTTTTAAAAGAAGTTTTGTTAGTCTTGTTGCCTTCAAGAAGACAGATCTTTTAACAGCTATCATTACTTTGTTCTTGCTCTTCATGATTATAGTTATGCTGGAATGGGATATGCCTGACTAGTGAGCAATAACTATTACTGATATATTGCCTTTATAATCCTTAATCACTTTTAATTTTGTTTACAGATGAATTATTTCATGTGGCTTCTTAGTGGCAACATTATCAGTAGATTTTAAGAGTCATGATGGACAGAACAATAGATTGAATCAAGCACAAAAGAAAAATTATGGAACAAGAGACATGATAAATCTGTCTCCTATGTATGAGGATACTTCCAGGATAATATATCACACTGGTTTACAGCAAACTTGTATTTAATAAGTTAAAAGAGATCACTCAAAAATAATGATTAATATTACAGTAAATACATAAATCAATCACAGGCATTTATTATCTTTATCAAGTATTATGTACTATATGTAATTTAATGTGTGATGCTTTCATATGATTAGCAGCACAGTAGATTTATTTATACCAATATCACTACAATTAATGTGAGTAATGCATTGGGTTATCATGTTACCACTGCTGTAAGTTAACCAGGTTATGGGAAATTTTCAGCTCTATTATAATCTAATAGGAGCCTGATGAACAAAAATTTGTGCACTTAGGGGAGGGTCCCTCAGCCTGGCCTGTGCCCTCTCTCAGTCTGGGACCCCTCGAGGGATGTCCACCTGCTGGAGTGCCTAGCCAGATTGGGTGAGGGAGTGATGACTGTTTGCAGGCTGGCCAAGCCCCCCAGTGGGAACCCTCACCCCATAGGGGTTTGGCCAGCCTGGTGAGGGGTTGAGGGCCATTTTCAGGCTGCCCATAGTCCCTTCAGTGTTCAGGTCCCTACTGGGGTTCCTGGGTAACCTGGGTGAGGGGCTGTGGGTCATTTTCAGACTACCCACAGCTCCCATTGACCCAAGGTCCCAGTGAAGCTGGCTGGAATTAAGTTTCTGGGGTTCATTTATCTTCAAAATTGAAACTTTGTTAACTTGAGTGGAGGCCTAGGCAGGTAATGAAGCCTCCTGTTTGCTTCACCTCCGTGGCTTCTATAATTGAAACATTGTTGCCATGAGCAGAGGCCCAGTTGGCCTAGGCAAGCAGTTGCAACGGAAGCCTCCTGTTTGCTCTAGCTCCATGGCTGCTCTAACTCCAACTTGGCTGGGTTAATTTGCATACAGCCGCTCTGATTGACTGGGGGCATGGCTTGGCTGGTGGGTGCGGCTTAGGTGTCTTGGATGATGGTTAATTTGCATATTACTCTTTTATTAGAATAGATGGAAACACCACCATATATGCAGTCCATGTGGTTATGTGGTAAATAACTATAGAAGGATTCTGTTGTACATATGGAAAAGTATAAATCTTAATTTATATTGTATAATAAAAGAACTCTAACTACAGAATTATAATTATAAATAACCCAATGCTTACATAACAGTGTAACCCATTACAAGATTTTTTAGGTGATAGAATTAACTTGCAAAAGTTTCACTTTTCCTTTTCATGTGCAATAGTATAAAATCATAAATTTGTTAAGATACAAATAATGGACCAGAATATCTAATGTAAGAAGCATTATAAATATCAGTTCTTTGTTTTAAAATAATTACTACCATTAATTCTATAATTACTCACAAGCTGTCTAAGTCAGTACATTTTAATGTACTTATTTACAAAAACAGCTTCTATAGCCAGATGTCTACATTTATTTTCAGAAAAAATAATTCCAACAGAAGATAAATTTTGAAAAACTGCCAAAACACAAATGCCTAAAATTTATTTTAAATAATCCATATTCTGTCTTCCCACAAATCAAATATTTTAAAATAAAAATTACATTTTCATAAATTTAATGATAAATCCCATAGCCCTATTTCATAAAATAAAGTGATAAAGGAAAATATTTTAGGTAAATAATTTTGGGATTAAATAAAATAATATATTTCTCTGACTTTATCTCTTCTGTTTCTATTTGTCTTTTCCACTCTCATGCATGCTTTCTCTTTCTCTCATACACATGTACACAATAAAAATATCATAATTCCTCTCTATCAACTACTGCCCTTGCTTTAGATTAACATCCTAAGAAAACAGTAATGAATCTCAACAGTCATGATTTAGCTGTGATACTATTACTTTTTAAAAATTATCTTTATTGTAGAAATTATTACAGATGCCCCCTTTTTGCCCATTGTCCCCTCTCTTTCCCACTACCCCCCCCTCAAGCCTTTACCCCACTATTTTCTGTGTCTATTTGTTATGCATATAAGTTCTTTGTTTGATGTCATTCCCTACCCCCTTTCCTCTGAGGATTCTTAGGCTGTTGCATGCTTTCATGTCTCTGGATCTATTTTGTTTATTAGATTCCACATATAAGTGAGATCATGTGATACTTATCTTTCTCTGACTTACTTATTTCACTTAGCATAATATCTTCTAGGTCCCATGCTGTCTCAAAGACTAATTATCTAATCTAATAAAAAAGTAATATGAAAATTGACCCTCATTCCATTATACCCACAAGCCACACCCACCAACCAATCAGGAGCAAATATGCAAATTAACTCAACTAAGATGGCCACAGCCACTGAGCTGGAGTTGCCCCGGGCAATGGAAGAATCAAGGGCCTTGTGGGCCCTGAGCTCTACTCAAGGCTACAAAGTTTCAATTATAGAAGATAAAGAAACCCCAGATACCTACTGGGCTGGGATCTTGGGTTGCCAGGGGCAACCCAGGCTTTAAGCAGGGACCAAGACAAGAAAATTTTAATTATAGAAGTGAAATAAATCCCAGATACCTGCTTCCAGCCAGGCACTCCAGTAGGGACCCAAACCCTGAAGGTACTATGGACAGCCTGAAATGGCCCTCTGCCCCTCACCCAAGCTGGCCAGGCACCCTAGTAGAGACCCAAACCTTGAAGGGGCTGTGGGAAGCCTGAAATGGCACTCTGCCCCAGGCATGCCAGAAGGTGGATATCCCCCAAGGGGTCTCAGACTGGGAGAGGGCACAGGCCAGGCTGAAGGACACCCCCCCCCCACACCAGTGCACAATTATTTGTGCACCAGGCCTCTAGTTTTTTAATAATAGTGAAAACAAAAGAATGTAAGAATAGAAAATAGGATTAGTTGACTAATTTTACTGTTTACTACACAAACATTGAAATAATACTGTGTAGGTATATTTATAACTACTAGTCACCCGATGCATGAATTTGTGCACATTAAAAGGGAATTAATTAGAAGAAAAATTTTATTTATTTTTATTTTTTATATTTTTAATTTTTTTATTATTACATAAAATTTTACAAAGATTAGTACATATATCTCTTTTTCCCCTGCCCTTCCCCCAGCCTCCCCTACCCCCCATTGTTTTGTGTCCATTAGTTATGCTTAAATGCATGCACCAAAGTCCCTTGGCTGATCTGTTACCCCTCCCCAATGTTCCTGTCCTTGTTGCTGTAATTTGACAGTCTGTTTGATGCTGCTCTGCCTCTGTATCCATTTTTGTTCACCAGTTTATAATGGTTATTATTATCCATAGATGAGTGAGGACATGTGGTATTTTTCTTTCATTGACTGGCTTATTTCACTTAGCATTATGTTCTCCAGTTCCATCCATGCTGCTGCAAATG
>PVJC01022173.1:0-11238 GCA_004026665.1 Murina feae | reverse complement strand
TATGTCCTTTCTGATTGGTGTTTCTGGCTTCTTAGGATATATTCCCAGAAGTGGGATCACAGGGTCAAAAGGGAGATCCATTTTTAATTTTTTAAGGAAACTCCATACTGTTCTCCACAGTGGCTGCACCAGTCTGCATTCCCACCAGCAGTGCACGAGTGTTCCTTTTTCTCCGCATCCTCTCCAGCACTTGTCGTTTGTTGATTTGTTGATGATAGCCATTAGAAGAAATATTTTAATAGCGCTCTTTCTCTATAATAGAAGTGTCAGAGATTGAAAATAGTAGTAAAGCATATATGAAAATAATATGTAAATTTATTAATAAATAAGCAATAACAACATGATATAACAAGAGAGATATGATATAAAAACAATATTGATACAATAATGACTGATAAATTGATTAAACTTATTCTACTATCTTCCTGTATATCATATTGAGAGTGAAAACACTTTCAGAGTGCTTGACTAATTTCTTTTGTGATGAAGTATTTACAACTTTACCTTTAATGTCACATGCTCTTTGAACTCAAGACAAAGCAACATATCTGGCCATGTGCAAAAACAGGTTCAGGTAGGAATATTCCTACTCTGTCTAGAGTTTGTCCTTGTGATTTATTAATTGTCTTCGCAAATGCTGGCATCACAGGAAACTGTCTTTGAATTAATTTAAATGCGAGGCCAGTGTCAGACAAGGACAAATCAATTCTTGGACTCAGAACAACCTCTCCTTCTGCAGATTCTGTTAATACTTCAGCATTGATTATGTTAGGTCACAATCTTTGGAAAATAAATCTGGTACCATTACAAAGACCCTATTTACTAGTAAGATTTCTCAGTAGCATGATGATTGCACCTACTTTCAATTTTAATTTATGACACGGCATTCCTGAAGGTGTAATACTGTTAAGAAATTCGAAGGGAAGGTGAGGGAGGCTGGGGGTGAGGGGGAGAGATCAACCAAAGGACTTGTATGCATGCATATAAGCATAAGCGATGGATGTGGACAACAGGGGGTGAGGGTGAGAGCAGGAGTGCGGAGGGTGAGGGGACATTGGAGGGATAAGAACACATTTATAATATCTTAATCAATAAAGGGGAAAAAAGAAATTTGATGGGAAAATTTTTCTTTTCAGCATCATCCATTGAATTGATGGAATCATCACTCAAATAAGTGTGAAACTCTCCATCAAGTAATCCAATATTTCTATATTTGATTTATGAATGTGCTCATTTTTAAGACAAAGAATTGCACTTTTAGATATATTTTTAATATTATCTATAGATATACTATTTCCAAAAGTAGCTTCAATAATAGATCCGTTACATATCATTTTATGCAGGATTTCAATACTATCCATTCCTAAATGAAAACTGCTATCTAGTTTGCCATCTCCAAGTTTTACTAACCATTCACTATAAGCAGAATCCTCTGATCTGCTGACCAAGGCTGATTCTGCGAGGAATGGGGCTTCTGCCTCCCTGCTGTCAAGGTTCGGGTGCGGATGAACAAGATTCATGGCTTTCAGGGTGCAGATAGGAAGCTGACCAAGGCCTATTTCAGGAGGAATGGGGCCCCTGCCTCCCTGCCTCAGGGTCCAGAGTGCAGGCATTTGATTCCCTCCTCCCTGATGTCAGGGTCTGGGGTGCAGGTGAATGGGATTTGGTGCTGTCAGGGCATGGAAAGCAAGTTGACCAAGGCTGATTCTGTGAGGAATGGGGCTCCTGCTTCCCTGCTGTCAGGATCTGGGGTGCGGGTATCTGGCTCCCTCCTCCCTCTTGTCAGGATCAGGGGCATGGGTGAATGGGATTCAGAGCTGTCAGGGTGCTGACAGTAAGGTCTGGGTCAGTGCTCATCATAGCTATTGACTGGTGGTCTGGTTTTTGGTCATTCTGGTCATTCCACTGTAATGGTTGCTGGGCTATTAGTTTATAGAATGGTAGTATTTGTGATATTATGTTTAACAGAGAAATCCCACTATAAGATAAAATACAAAAAATGATCAATTTAAAATAAACATGTGTGTGTGTTTATGTATATACTAGAGGCCTAATGCACAAAAATTCATGCAAGAGTAGGCCTTCCTTCCCCCAGCTGCCAGCACCAGCTTCCCTCCAGCACTTGGGACCTGAGCTGCGTCACTCCAGCTGCTGCCAGCAGGATTCTGGGACCCGGGTTGCTTCCTTCCAGCCCTATCTTCATCCAGAATGACACCCTGAAGGATGTTTGGTCTAATTAGCATATTATCCTTTTATTATTATATATTAGGGGTGCAGTGCATGAATTCGTGCACCTTTGAAGGGAAGTGTGGGCCTTGAGGCTACAGTGGGCACAGAGGTGAGTCTCGGCCCATCTTCTGCACTCCTGCCCAACTCCTCCACTGGTCCTCTGTCTGCTGGCAGTCCTGCTCGCACCACCGCCTCTTCCATGTGCTGATGGTGCTGGCCGAGCTTGCACCCACTGACAGCACAAAGTGATTGGTGCCAGCGCCAGCAGCGGATGTGAGTGGGGCTGGTGCTGTCAGAGAGTGCAAGTGGCGGCTGCTGCCCCAATTGCCCCTCAGGAGTATGGAGAAGTGGAGAAACCAATCAATTTGAAAGGCTGAATCATGGGAGTAGAGCCAGCCACGGAAATTCAGGCACAAAATTTTGTCTAATAGTTTACTTTTTGTTAAAAAAAGCAAACATGTCAGCCCAGCTGGCACGGTTCAGTGGTTGAATATCAACCTACAAAAGTCATGGTTTGATTCCAGGTCAGGGCACACGTCCCGGTTGCAGCTATATCCCCAGGGGTGGGGGTGGGGGTGGGGATGGAAGGGATGATGCAAAAGGCAGCCAAACAATGATTCTCGCATCACTGATGTTTCTAGCTCTCTCTCCTTCTCTGAAATCAATAAAACTATATATTTTTAAGTGGTCTAACTTACCAAAGGAGAAAATTATAAAAATCCTGAGACTTTAGATAAAACTAAATTTTTAGTAACATTAATCTGATACCTCAATAAATGTTATTTGCCAAGATGTACCATTTATTTAAAATAATATTTACCAGATGATTTGCTCACTATTTAGTTGAAAGTTCAGTTTCTTTAGATAAATACTGAAGTGTTCTCATGCACAGAGATATGTGGAAATGGTGTTTCATAATATGTGGGGTACTCAAACTATGCACAGAAAAATATTTACATCAAGTTTCAAATACAATTCATGTTTTATGATTCTAAATAATATTTTATTAGTGAACAAAATAGCTATGTGATATGTGTGTCTGGAGAGGGTTAATTGTTTCAACCACAACCACTTTTTTAAAAATCTTTTATGAGACTATGAATGACATACAAAAATTTGTACATATTTTATGTATAAAACTTGATGAGTATGAAGATATATACATACCTGTGAAACCATCATCATAATCTATGCCATAAATATATACCTCCAAAGTTTTTTATTTTTAGCTGTATGATTTGTGAAAAACGAAAATGCTTTCAAAGAGATTGATGTCTACTAGGTTATCTTTCTCTTTGGCAACTAACTATTATTAGTACCATACTTAGTAGCTTGTTGACATGTACTTTTAACATTGAATTATTTAAACCTTTATTAATTTACACTATATGAAATTTACTCAGTGTTTTAAATGTACTTGTACTAAATTTAATTTACATTAATTGTTTGTGTAATCAATTTTTCTCACATTCATTCTTTAGCAAAAATGTATATTGCTAAATATCTCTCATTAAAATTGTATTTTTATTGTAGAAGATTTTTACTTCTTAAAGAATATTATTATACATAATTCTCAAACTAATTTTTTCATTGGTAGTATTTCATCATATACAAGTACCAATTAATTATAGATACAATTAAATTCTTTAAATATTTTTAATAAATGTCATTTGCATCTTTATAACTCAAGGCTATCTAATTTTTAAAAGCAAATCAGAATGATAAGACTTGTTAGGTTCCTTTCCACTGTAAATATTATAACTTAAATAGTGTAAACACTAAGGTGTTGGTAAAGGTTGAGAAAAAATGTAGAAAATTTGTAGAAATTTGATATTTATTTTTTTTAAAAATCAGTTGACTTTTTAAAAAAAATGCTAGACTATTTTAAGTTAGAGTGAGTCTTCACAATGATATGAGCTATCCCCAATCTGCTGTTGACCTCTGTGATATGCCACTTTCTCTTTCTCTTGGGGTTTCTATAATTATATTCTAGAAAAGTAAGGGTCTAATACCTTAGACAAAGTTATCTACAAGGATCACAACACCCAATAAAACATACTCTCTGGAGAAGAACTGCTTCTATTACAACAATACTTTATTAAATATTCCCTTCAGGCATAATTAATTGGGTGAACCCTTAAAAAATAGGATTATTATAACAGAATTGTTTTTAGGGTTGATAAAAAGCGAAGAATTTTTGCCACCAAGAGTAGGTAATGAGTGAAAATATAATTATTGCCTCAAGGTATATACTTAATTTTTTTTCACTTTTCTAATCCATTTACATAATATGACCAATCCATGTTTTTAATATTAGATCTGTACAACATTTTGCATACATCTTAGACAGAATTTCCAAGACATAAGTTGCAGTTCTATTTAAATAAATAATGATAAAGCTTTTGTCTTGCAGTCCATTTTCAAAACAGCTTCAACTTTCAGGTCCATGGGACAATTCTCAGGTAATTCATTCTTCTCATCAAAGCTATTGGAAAACATTGGTGTCTTTAATTCCTAAATGGTTTTTTCAGCAATAGCTTGAATAAATTTTAAGTACATTTATCAGAAAATGTACTCTTTTTGCCTATTTTGGAGTAAGACCCTTTTATAATAGCATAAATTTAGCATAGATTTTATAAGATGATATTTCAGAAAAGTTCAGATCTTCAAATATATTTGTAGAATGAAGAGATAAACATTTACAAAAGTTAGTTTATAACTTTTATTATAGATAGAATAATTAATATTTCTGGTATTTTACTATGCCTTAACAAATATTAATAAAATAATAAAATTAGTCAGTTATCATTGACTAAGGACCCGGTGCACAAAAATTTGTGCACTCAGGGCAGGTGGGGGCGAGGGTGTCCCTCAGCCTGGCTTGTGCCCTCCCACAGTCTGGGACCCCTCAGGGAATGTCCACCTGCTGGCGTGGCTGGCCAGCCTGGGTGAGGGACTGATGGCTGTTTGCAGGCTGGCCAAGCCCCCCAGTGTGGACCGTCACCCCATTGGGGTGTGGTCAGCCTGGTTGACGGGCTGAGGGCCGTTTTCAGGCTGGCCACAGCTCCCATTGACCCAAGGTCCCAGCGAGGCTGGCTGGAAGCAGGTTTCTGGGGTTTATTTATCTTTTATAATTGAAACTTTGTTGCCTTGAGCGGAGGCTACAGCCAGCCTAGGCAGACAGTTTCCTCCTGTTTGCTCTAGCTCCATGGCTGCCGGCCATCATCTTGGCTGGGTTAATTTGTATATCATAGCTCTGATTGGTTGGTGGACGTGGCTTGGTTGATGGGTGTGGCTTAGGTGTAACGGAGTAAGAGTTAATTCGCATATTACTCTTTTATTAGATTACATAAAAATCTGTTATTTCTCATTGATAATAATATATTTATTTATCTGTTTTGAACTATAGTCATTATAAGGCTAAGGCATTTCAAACACTTCTCTTTGGAAGGTAGGGGAGGGTGTGGGTAAGGGGGAGAGATCAACCAAAGGACTTATATGCAAGCATATAGGCTTAACCAATTGACACAGACAACAGGGGAGTATGAGGGCATGAGTGGGGGTGGGGGTGGGGGATAATGTGAGGGTAAGGACACATGTGTAATAACTTAATCAATAAAGATATTTTAAAAAATTCCCTTTGGATTAATAAACAACAACAATGAAACCACTGAACAAAAATGTAAATAATTTATGATTAATATATTTTTAATTGAAAAAACAGAGATGACAGTTTTGTTTTGTTTTTTTGGGTTTTTTTTTTGTTTGTGATTTTTCAGGCTATGTAACTTAGTCTCAATACAATTAATTATTACAGTTTAAAATAAATTGTGTGGTAAACATAGAATTAGTGCTTATTGAATTTGGTTTCCTCATTTGTATTTTATACTGCTTTCTATTTTTTCGTAATGATTGCATTCTCATTAATCATCTGGTTACTATTTTAATTGAATTTTTTGCCCATACTTAAAATCCAATTTCTAGAACTGAGGTGTGGGTTCCATTTCTTTACCCCTCTTCTTAACACATATTACTTTCCTTACTTTCTCTATTACCTTTCCTTGTTAATAGAACCATCTTTCAATTCAGTTACCCTTGTGTATTTTAGAGTACAGGTTAAAATTCTATACAAAGAGATTTTGGTTTAGACAAGACAAAATTTTATTTCACTTTCATGTAGAAGTTAGGAGGTGGGTGGTCTAGGCTAGTAAGAAACTCTGCTCCATATCATCATTAATGTTGGAGGTGGCAGGGGTGGTGTTTTTCTCTTGCATGGTTGATCAGGGGTCTCCATCATTTGGCCATTTAGTCTATAGGGAGAAAGAGTGAAAGTCCAAGGCAAGCAATTTCATTTTAAACAAGAGACCAGAAAAGTTAAATAATTAGTCTCCCTCGCATTCTATTTATTAGATCTTAATCAAAGGAACATACAGTGTCGTGTACAGGAATACCAACAATAATCTTGAGCCAAGAGGCCAGACTGCTCATTATTATCATAGATAAAAGGAATAACACATTTTGGGGAGCTATTGCCTCAGCAGTCTGTTATGCCAAGTTAGACATTTTCGAATGATACAATATTGATTCTCCTTTTATTTCAGCATTCAATATACTATTTAAAATTTTTCTTTCTACATGTTCAATTAAATATTTGTCATCATTTCTCCAAACTTTTGTGCACTGTTGGTGGGATTGTAAATTGGTAGAGCCACTATGTAAAACAGTATGAAGAATCCTCAAAAAAGTTAAAACTAAAACTACAATATGACCTATTGATTCCACTTCTGAGAATATATCCAAAGGAAACAAAAACATCAACTTGAACAAATATCTGTACCCTTGTGTTTATAGCAGCATTATTTAGAACAGCCAAAGCATGAAAACAACCATTAAAGATAAATGAATAAAGTTTTGTTATATTTTTAAATAGTGAAATATTCAGCCATCAAAAAAAATTTAAATCCTACTATTTGCAACAACATGGATGGAACTTGAAGTCATTATGCATTATGCTAAGTAAGATAAATCAGACAAATAAAGGTAAATACTGTATGATTTCATATGTGAAATCTAAACCCTCCCCCCACAAAAAAAAATCATAGAAAAAGAGATCAGACTCAGACTCAGACTTGTGGTTAACATAAAGTGGAGGGTACAAACTTCCAGTTATAAAATAAATAAGTACTAGGAATATAAAATATAACATGATGACTATAACTAAAACTATTGTATGATATATAGGAATGTTCTTAAGACAGTAAATCTTAAGTATTCATATCACAAGAGATAGTTCTTTTCTTTTTTCTTCTCTTTTTATTTCATCTATATGAGATGACAGATGATAGCTAAATCTACTGTGGTAAACAGTTTACAAAATATGTAAATAAAACCATCTGTAGATGTATACAATAATGCATGCTAAATATCCTGCTGGAAACTGATTGTTTTCATCAACCTTGGTTGCTCTGAAAGGTCAGAGCTATACACCCATTAAGTTGAAACATTGTTAGTTAAAGCAAACCCCTACCTGTTACTTACATGTAAATTCTTGCTGCCTGTTTGTTGTCTGAATTTCCTGCCTAAGGATATGGTTGTTTTCTCAGAGACTCAATAAAAGGCTGGTGAGGCCCAGGCACCAGTGGGCAGTCATATCTACTAGAGGTAGACACCACGCCTGGTCCCCCAGTTTCCAAATTGATTTTCTTCTAGTCTCTCTCTCTTCATTTTGTGTGTGGCCTACTCCAGAACTCAAACCCTGAACTGGAACCCTGAACCATGCTGGACGTGTAAGGAGCTCCCACAATATCCTACATAATAAAATCCTAATATGCAAATTAACCAAACGGTGGAATAACCAGCCCCTATGATGTGCACTGATCACCAGCTGGCAGACACTCAACGCAAGAGCTGCCCCCTGGTGGTCAGTGCACTGCCTCAGGGGAGCGTGGCTCAGTCAGAGGTCAGGCTCACAGTTGGCAAGTGCCTCCGCAGCAGCACTAAGGACCCCTTGCAGGGAGCAGGCCTAAGCAGGTGGTTAGACTTCCCCTCAGGGCTCCCAGACTGTAAGAGGGCACAGGCCAGGCTGAGGGGAACCCCTATCACCCACAATGCACGAATGTCATGCCCCAGGCCTCTAGTTTCTTAATAAAACTAGAAAATAAATAAATATCAACCTTATTTATTATATCCAGTGAAAATAGCTTTTAAAATGGCAGAAATTGCACTCAGTAAGTGCTTAATAAATGTTATCTGTTATTATTTTTTTTATGATGATTACATGCTGTTGCTAAAAATAACAGGGCACACTGGAAACAACTATTTCTTTAATAGATAGTGTGTCATGCAAGTCAATAACCCTGTTGAAACAAATCTAAAAACAGCTAGAAAAGTCACAAAAATATATTTTGTAAAGACATGAGAAAGCAACACAAAACAGATGAATCAAAATTCCAGAGTGGACTGAACTATTCAGAAGTATGTTAGTGATCAGTAGACTTTTTTCCTGGGATATTTGTTCATACAGTGTATATGTTTTGACGGTCAGTGGAAATTTGTCCTCTGAAAGAAAAATGAGGAAAGCTCTCAGTGTCCTTGTGGGATTAGAGTTATAGATTAAAAGATTAAAAGACCTCAAATACACAGCCAAATTTCCCCATTGGATCTTCACTGAATTCTGGTGTTGCATTGAGACTGAACCATTAGACCAACAGATCTTAGGATAATGGTAACATTTTAAAAACCTTTAGTGCTTAGGAAACAAAAAGGATGGTGGCCTGACTGAAAGACATTGCCAATTTTGCCTTAAAGTACTTGCCACAACTTGAAACTGCAGTAAGAATTATAAAGCTCTGAAAGTCTGATAAGCAAAGTTCTTGGAAGTTACCACACCCATCCTGACAACAAGAACAAAGCTGTTCAATGCAAATGTCAAATTTTAATGCCTGACTCCTACAACATATAATAGTATGAACCAATGGTATCTCAATTTTTAAAGGAAAAAGCTGTACAAATATACATTGACATATCTTTTTTTTAATGTGTCAGAGAATTGAGGTCACAGGGCAAGCTATTGCTCCCCAAAAAGGATACACTAAAGGAGCTTACTGGAAGTGGAAGGCATTGCTGGAGCATGGTAGGGACACCATATTATGCGTCACTGATTTGGTTCCCAGTCCTGGCAGCCCTATGCATGAGCGATGTCTATTATGTCCTGTCTTCAATAGTCCTTCTCACCTCTTTTATTAAACCAAACCATCTCTTATTTGACCTTCCTCTTTTCTTGCCACTTTCTATTTTTGCCAGCATTGTTGTCTTTTCTAAGAAGCCTGCCTTCTCCTGATGTACCTCAAGTAGGAGAGCTTCAGTTTTGACATTGTTGCCTCCAGCAATGTTTTAGGATTAATATGCTGTAAAACCCACTCATGATCATCTTTCTGGTTGTCCAGGGCATCTGCAGAGCTTTTCTCCAATACTGTATTTCAAAATAATCCTTTTTTCTATCAGCCTTCTCCATGTCCAACTTTCACAACTACACATAATAACTGGGGATATGAGAGTGTGGGGTCTTAGCCATGTCTAAGGACATATCTTTGCTTTTGATGTTTCCTAATTCTTCCACTGTTGACCTACTGAGTATTAAATAACTTAAAGACTTAAATACTTCAAAACTTAAACAGTTAAAACTAAACTTTAAAACTGAAAACAAATACAATTTAACACTTAAATATTTAAAAACTTTTATACTTAAAGGGAAACTGACTAATTTCTGTTAGTGATTGAGCATGAATTAGCTTGAGAGATACAATGGGATTCAGCCTTGTTGGGTGGGGGCACACTTTTTTAAATTTTATCTTCAGGACCCCCTCATAATTATCAGAATAAAGATCAGAAAAAAATTTTCCTCTTTTTCCAGCAAGGAGGTTGGGGGGCGTGGGCAGGGGAGAAGCCATTTTGAAATATGCTCAGAGCCTTCTCTTCTTTACAAACTCCTGATGTCAAGAGAAACTATTTTGTAAGAACTTAACTTCAGTTTTCCCAGAGTCTAAATGGCAAGGATGTGAAGCAATAGAAACTATCAGAAGAAATGAGCCATCAAGCATTTAAAAAAAAAGCATGAAGTAAATATAAATGAATATTGTTAAGTGAAAAAAGTTGGTTTGGAAAGTCTACACTATATGATTCCAACAATATGATATTACGGAAAAAGAAAAAACTATAGCATTAATAAAAATATCAGTATTTACTAGCAGTTTAGGAAGAGAGAGGATGATATAAATAGGTGAACAGAGATGATTCTTAGGTCAGTGAAATTATTCTCTATGTTACCATAGAGTTGGATAGATGATATAATACATTTGTCAAAACCAAAGAGCTGTACAACACAAACGATGATCTCTAATGCAAACTATGGACTTTAATTAATCTATGAACAGTAAAATTCATTCGTCAATAATAATGAGTTTATCACAGTAATGAAAGATGTTAATAATGGGATTACTGTGCACAGTTATATGATGCCTTTAACTTCTCAATTATTCTGTACACTTAAAACTTCTCTAAAAAAGTAAAATCTATCTATATATAAAAGCCCAGTGATCGTTACTGCAGAATGACCAGAACGACTGGAACAACCGGTGGCTATGACACACACTGTGGCAACCAACCAGCCTGATCTGGGCCCCATCAGCCCCTCCCCATGGCTGGCCCTGTCCCCTATCAGCCCCCCCTCCCACCAACCTGCTGGTCATGGATACAGGGAGCATGTGACTGAGCTGTCAGCACCCCTTCTGAGGGGAGACATCCACCAGGTATACAGAAGGCGCTTAGCGAGGAGTCTGCACAGGTCGTGTTCACACCTTCTTGATGATCCTACCCACCACCACAATGCGGAAGGAAGCCTGATTCAGGAACCCAGTGCTGACCACCCACAGGAAGAAATAGCATGTGATAAACATCTTGTCCCGCAGATGCCTGAATCCGCCTCAAGAGGAAGATGCTACAGACCCGAAG